>JARKHS020020735.1:0-33753 GCA_030143305.2 Amblyomma americanum | reverse complement strand
CCGCAAGTTTGCCCTTGAATGTTGCTAGAAGTCGAATGAGAAAATTGGAAAATTGGTTTTGGGAGAAAAAAAAACAGTTTTCCAACTTTCAATTTCGACTTCTAGCAGCATTCAAGTTTTGGGGGGGAAACCCTCCGCGGTGCCTCAGTAGTTAGGGCGCTCGGCTACTGATGAGGAGTTCCCGGGTTCAAACCCGACCGCGGCGGCTGCGCTTTTATGGAAACGCTAAGGCGCCCGTGTGGTGTGCGATGTCAGTGCACGTTAAAGATCCCCAGGTGGTTGAAATTATTCCGGAGCCCGCCAAAATGGCACCTCTTTCTTCTTTGTTCTTTCACTTCCTCCTTTATCCCTTCCCTTACGGCTCGGTTCCGGTGACCAACGATATATGAGACAGATACTGCGCCATTTCCTTTGACCCCCCCCCCCCAAAAAAAAAAACAACCAACCTACCAATATTGGGGAAAAAGAAATGGCGCAGTATCTGTGTCAAATGTCGGGAGAAAACTGACCGCACAGCACACGGCCGCTTTTGCGTTTCGCCTCCATTGAAAAGTGCCCCGCCGCGGTGGCTCAGTGGTTAGGGCGCTCGACTACTGATCCGGAGTTCCCGGGTTCGAACCCGACCGCGGCGGCTGCGTTTTTACGGAGGAAAAACGCTAAGGCGCCCATGTGCTGTGCGATGTCAGTGCACGTTAAAGATCCCCAGGTGGTCGAAATTATTCCGGAGCCCTCCACAACGGACCTATTTGTTCCTCTCTTCTTTCACTCCCTCCTTTATCCCTTCCCTTACGGCGCGGTTCAGGTGTCCAACGATATATGAGACAGATACTGCGCCATTTCCTTTCCACCAAAAACCAATTATTATTATTGATTATCCATTGAAATGCAGCCACCGCGCTACGGTTTGAACCCTGTTACTCCGGATGAGTAGTCGAGCGCCCTAACTACTGAGCCACCGCGGTGGGTCTAGTGGTCAAACCATGAGCATAACTGGTGGTAGTCAGGTTCACATGTGACGTCAGCTACAGCAGCGACACCAAATATCTGTACTTTGACCTTTGACCTTGAAATTCGGTCAAGCAGGAAAGCGTCTGCTGGCAGCGCATGCGCATGCCTTGAAGGTGGGTTCTGCATAAAACGCCGGGAGGTGTCGCCGAGATATTAATTGGTTTTTGGGGAAAGGAAATGGCGCAGTATCTGTCTCATATCTCGTTGGACACCTGAACCGCGCCGTGAAGGAAAGGGAAAAGGGAGGGAGTGAAAGAAGAAAGGAAGAAGGAGGTGCCGTAATGGAGGGCTCCGGAATAATTTCGATCACCTGGGGATCTTTAACGTGCACTGACATCGCACAGCACACGGGCGCCTTAGCGTGTTTCCTCCATAAAAACGCAGCCGCCGCGGTCGGATTCGAACCCGGGAACTCCAGATCCGTAGTCGAGCGCCCTAGCCACTGAGCCACCGTGGCGGGTTGTTCGCCGAGATGTGCTACAGATACTGCGCCATTTCCGTTCCCCAAAAATCCAATTTTTCACCTTAACCCGCCGCGGTGGCTCAGTGGTTAGTTCGCTCGGCTACTGATCCGGATTTCCCGGGTTCGACCTCGACCGCGGCGGCTGCGTTTTTATGGAGGAAAAACGCTAAGCGTCCGTGTGCTGTGCGATGTCTGTGCACGTTGAAGATCCCCAGGTGGCCGAAATTATTCCGAAGCCCTCCACTACGGCACCCACCTCTTCCTTTCTTCCTTCACTCCCTCCTTTATCTCTTCCCTTACGGCGCGGTTCAGGTGTCCAACGAAATATGAGACAGATACTGCACCATTTCCTTTTCACAAATAATAATAATAATAATAATAATAATAATAATAATAATAATAATAATAATAATAATAATAATATTACCTCGGGATCCTCTCCGCGGTGGCTCAGTGGTTAGAGCGCTCGGCTACTGATCCGGAGTTCCCGGGCTCGAACCCGACCACGGTGGTCGCATTTTTATAGAGGCTAAGGCGCCCGTGTGCTGGGCGATGTGAGGGCACATTAAAGACCACAGGTGGTCGAAATTATTCTGGAGCCCTCCACTAAGGCATCTCTTTCTTCTTTTCTTCTTTTACTCCCTCCTTTATCCCTTCCCTTATGGAGCGGTTCAGGTGTGCAACGATATATCAGGAAGATACTGCGCCATTTCCTTTCCCCGAAAAACCACTTATTATTATTATTCGCCTCGGGATATTTAACGTCAACAGACATGGCAACCTTTATACATTTCTTATTGTGTAAACAGTTCGTGTATATTACCTCTCCCCCTATCCTACTTCATGTCCCCTCATCTCTTTTATTTCATTTCTCCATTCTGCCTACTATGCTTTATTTTCGCTGCCCCAGCTGCTTCAGTAGCGATGGCAGATGCCGGGGCTAGCAAAAATCTTTTTTATCATTTTAATAAACCACTACTACTACTACTAAATGCCGGTGCACTTTGATGCGTTCAGCGGAACGCTAGGTTTGATTAATGCGACGCCTGCCGTGGAGAGCGGCAGATGTGCGCTCCGTGACGGCGTTGTAGAGAAGAAGAAAGGAGGCATCCTAGGTGTGCCTCTACTTCTTCCGTGACGTCACACCCCTTGACCGAGCGGAGCGGGAAAGCGTCTGCTGGAGTCGCATGCGCCGGGCATCAAAGCGGGTTCTGCCTAAAACGCTGGTTCGCTTTCATGGATCAGCCTAACGCTAAGGGTGTTCGATGCGACGCCTGCAGTGGATACCGGCAGTCGGTCGAACACAAACGTAGCCAGGGAGATGAAGCTTTTCGCTTTCGACAAGGGTTAACCAGAGTCAAACCACCAGCATTTTTTTACTTAAGTGTCATGCTGACCGCATAAGCAGTGTGCATATGATTTGAGCTGTGTGACGCTTATTTATTACTTTTACTTAATTTGGTGGGAGTCGTGTGATCCCGCAAAAGAAAGGATTTCGCAGCAGAATTTCGCTTCATGTCACCACGTCGGCGCCGCAGAGTTAATGTAGTACAGTTCTTTGAAAAGTGTTGCTCTCAATTTCGCGTCATTAATTGCAGTCATAGAATTATTCATTTACATTTGAATTCTTCATTTCGCAACTCAGGCGGACCACAGATGAAAGAATGAAAAAAATTACCTCTACAGTAGCAGGACTTTCATAGAGAGCTGGCCGCTACTTAGAAGATTCCCGCCTACCCTCGCTAATAACACCAAGAAAAATAGAAGTTTTCGTGACTGCAGTATTTTTAGGTACTCAGCCTCTAAAGGGAGAATTTAGAGGTTCGTCTAAAAAATGTATATAGTGCATATAAAAGAACTTAACCTCGTTTCTTTTGCAGTGATCATTCCACAAAAGAAACATTTGCCTGGATGTATTTTTTACAGCTTTCAAATGAAATGAAAATCGTTCTCAAAAGTGTGCATTGATTTTATCTTTATTATTTAACAAAATAAAAACGAGTTCTCTGCAAGTAGATTGCTTATAATTAGACTACGCTGAGTGCTGTTGAAAGGACGAAACACGCAAGGATCGTGCCGCCAACAGAATACTCATAAAGACAGTTTGAAAGCAGGTTCACGTAACTGATAAGGAATGTAAAAAAAAGAGGTAACTAACTACCTCACGTGCTAACCTGATATATTTTCAAAGATGGAAGCCACATAACGCAAAGTGCAATTTCCTTCTTGTCAGATAAGCGGGAACTTTCAGGTGAGCTCTTCACCCGGTTACACTGAGAAAACATACCCAAGTTCACTCCTAATAACGGTGAGTACGGAACCTTGCAACTCACCACAAGTTTTGATATTAGGTATCGGAGTAACCAAAACTTCCTAATTTAGCACGTTCTTAAAAGGAAACCCGTGAATCAATTTTGAAAGCTACCTTCTCATTTTTTCAGAATTACACGATGTTAAATGATTCAGTGTCTTAAAAAGTAAAGATAACTTCGGAATGTCTTTTTTACAGCACTTTAATAGACAACACGATTGGCTATTGAAGCGGCGAAAGTGTTCATTTTTCTCCGCACACCAAAAATACTTGCAAGAGAGACCATAATGGCTTCCTAACGAATAGAAATGCATTTGGAAAGCGTGAGCGCTTGGGCTCACATAGAAAACAAGCACCATCGGACGTGAAACAGCGTGTATTTCTGCTTGAAGGCATACGTTGCGGCATGGCCCCACAAGTCTAAAATAACGTCATCATCAAACTTGTATACCCAACGCAACACAAAGCAAAAACCTCAATATTTTCAAGGTTTGAGTAAGCTATTACGTCATTCATTTCACAGCCAGCGCTGCAAAGAAGGCTTGGCAATCCTTGCTTTCACTATTCATTCATTCATACATATTAGATACATCATTCCTTTACCGCTCTTTTCTTGAGAGGCTGCCAGATGACGCAGAGTGAATAATCTAGAGTCACCTTAAGGTAGCGACGTCAAAGGCCTCATGCAACATTTTTCTTTTTCCCATGTTCTAAAGAAACTGAACATGATGACGAGAATCTTGGAAATAAGCAGCCTCACAATAGCATAAGAGCATAGCAGTAGGCCGCCCTGACTATATTCATTAATTCTTTCAAGCTGAGAAAAGATCTCCTGCTTGATTTTATTGTTCTTCTCCGGAGACTCGTTTAGATGATAGCGAGGACCGCTTACAGCGTGACAACCTTTTCATTTATCGATTTGATGATAGTTCTAGTGGGACTAACAAGCAATGTCAACAAAAAGTTCTTAACCTTATCGCCGACACAGTAGAACTCTCCTTAACGAGTGACTGCATTGCTCGTGAGCACAGAATTGGAAGATTCGACGAGAACAAAACAAGGCCCATGATATTGAAATTCGGCGCGGCTAAAACAAAGGTGCAAGTGCTCTCAAAGGGATCGTTGCTTCAGGAAAAAGAAGTATGTATGAGTGAGGATTTTTCTGTGGTCACACGTAAGGGGAGAAAGCGACTAATTGACTTTGCGAACGAGTTTGACTTAAAATTCAATTTAAGGTACAACAAACTAATTGCCAATGGCAAATGCTATGGTTATAATGCGGAAACTGACCCAGTGTCTGAAATTGCACCTGCCCTAAACAACGAGCACATTGAGTCTCCGAGGTCTCTTCGCTCTGGTCGCCCTCTACCAGGTACTGGGACATATGGACTGGCCAGAAGTGGTGGTACTGTCATTGAGAACAGCGGTCTGGGTGTGGTTTTTATCAATATACCAACACTTTTGCTGAAAAGAGATGACTTGAGCGCTTTGATAAAAACCTGTAGTGCTGATATTATTGCGTTATCGGAGACATGGTTGTCATAAACTATTTGTTGTGAAAAGAATTACAAGATATTTCAATGTGACAGATATGAAAGCCAAGGAAGTGGTTTTTTACTTGCTGTCAACGAACAAATTGAATGCTTTCGTGTTGCTGTAATGAATAGTTTAGAAATTGTTTGGCGCTGTTTAACTTTCCGTTGTGAGAAAATTGTTATTGGTGTGTGCTATCGACCACCGTCAAGCCACATAAGTTTCTGTGAACAGTTGCAAGAATGTCTCAATTCAATTTTTCTTCGCTTTCCGGGTGTCATCATTTTTCTATTAGCCAATTTCAACTTCGCAGGTATTTAGTGGGATCATGAGAGTCCAGAGTTTGTTTCTACGTGTTCAAATTCGGACCGCTTTCTTCGCACATGTTCAAATTTCGGGTTCATCATCATCATCATCATCATCAGCCTTACTCCACCCACTGCAGGGCAAAGGCCTCTCCCATGTCTCTCCAATTAACCCTATCCTTTGCCAGCTGCATCCACCCTTTGCCTGCAAACTTATTAATCTCATCCGCCCACCTAACCTTCTGCCGCCCCCTGCTCCGCTTACTTTCTCTTGGAATCCACTCCGTTACCCTTAAGGACCAGCGGTTATCTTGCCTTCGCATTACATGCCCTGCCCAAGCCCATTTCTTTCTCTTGATTTCGACTAGGATGTCATTAACCCGTGTTTGTTCCCTCACCCACTCTGCCCGCTTCCGATCTCTTAACGTTACACCCATCATTTTTCTTTCCAGGGCTCGCTGCGTTGTCCTTAACTTAAGCTGAACTCTTTTCGTTAGCCTCCACGTTGCCTCGTAGGTGAGTGCCGGTAAGATTATGCTGTTGTACACTTTCCTCTTGAGGGAAATTGGTAAACTGCCACTCATGATCTGCGAGAATTTGCCATATGCGCTCCACCCCATTCTTATCCTTCTAGTTATCTCCCTCTCACGATCCGGATCAGCTGTCACTACCTGCCCTAAGTAGACGTATTCCGTCACAATTTCTAGGCTCTCGCTGCCAATTGTGAACTGTTGTTCCCTTGCTAGGCTGTTGAACATTACCTTGGTTTTCTGCATGTTAATTTTTAGACCCATCGATCTGCTCTGCCTGTCTAACTCATTTATCATGATTTGCTGTTCACCTCCTGAGTGACTCAGCAAGGCAATGTCATCAGCAAATCGCAGATTATTTAGGTATTCTCCATTTATTCTTATTCCCAACTGTTCCCAATTCAGGCCTCGAAATACCTCCTGTAAACACGCGGTGAGCAGCATTGGCGAGATCGTGTCTCCTTGCCTGACGCCCTTCCTTATTGGAATTTTATTGCTGACTTTATGGAGGACTATAGTAGCTGTGCAGTTGCTATATATATCTTCCAGTATTTTGACATATGGCTCTTCTACCCCCTGATTACGCAATGCCTGTATCACTGCTGAGGTTTCCACTGAGTCGAATGCTTTCTCGTAATCAATGAAAGCTATATATAAAGGTTGGTTTTATTCTGCGCATTTCTCTATCACCTGATTGATAGTGTGAATATGATCTGTTGTGGAATATCCTTTACGAAAGCCTGCCTGATCATTTGGTTGATTAAAGTCTAACGTTGCCCGGACTCTATTAGCGATTACCTTAGTAAATACTTTGTAGGCAACGGATAGTAAGCTGATCGGCCTGTAATTTTTCAAGTCCTTGGCGTCAAATTTCGGGTTATCGCAACTTATTGAGCTGTCCACACGTGTTACTCCCACTGCGTCATCCCTTCTTGATCTCGTCCATAAATAATCAACATAGATCGTTCCCTCTATCACTCACTTGCCTGGGTTAAGCGATGACATGATAATCAACTTCAACCCCTCTCTACCTCTAGCAGGCTGGCGTAAACGGTTCAAATGCATCATAGATTACAGCAAGGCTGATTTCCAGGTTATTAATAACACCCTGTCTTTATTCTTAGATGAATTCTTGAGTGCTTATGTCGACCGTAGTGTCCAGCGTAGCTGAGAGGTCTTCAAAACTAAAGTTTCAGAGCTTGTTAATGAAAACATACTCATCAAAAAGGTATATAGCTACAGTGATGCACCCTGGTACAACCGGCATCTTATTAGCCTTTAAATTAAGAAGAAAAGACTTTTTCGTACAACTCGCTTCACACACTCTGCTGTCAGGTGGTCTGCGTATAGAGCCGCTGCAGTCGCTTACTCAAAGGCATTAAAATCAACCAAATTTATTTTCTTTAATCAGACTCTTCTAGCATTGCTAAGCAATAACATGAAGCAGCTTTAGAACACAGTCAAAGGCAAACAAAATACGACCATACAACTATTTACCCAGCAACGGGAGCCAGTTCCTGAGCAGTTATGCGCATCGCGTCTCAATAGCACTTTTATCGAAGCCTTCTCTAGCTCCAACTACACTTTTGCACTACGTTCCCGCGCAGAATACCACTTTTTACCAGATCCTAATTTCATCTCGTCTGAGAAGGAATTCGCAGCATTAATATTCAGCTTAAAACGTCATTCTCTTGTTGTATCGATGGACTAAGTACTAAATTCTTGAAAAAATACCATAGAATATTCTTCTGTTAAACTAAAGTTTATCTTTTCGCAGTCTTGAAACCATCGCAAGCTTTAAAATGCCTGGCTCACTACAACGTAATCCCAGTGCACAAATCAGGGGAAACGCAACATCCACGTAATTACCGTCCCATCTCACTTACTTCCGTCCCATGTAACGTTCCACAGCACATCATATTCAGTCATATCTTTAATTTCCTAGAAACCAACCAGTTCTTTACTCCGAAACTGCGCGGATCTCACGAATTCTTCTCAGGTGAAATGCAGTTAATAATTTTCACTAAAGACTTGCATGTTTCTTTAGACTCTGGACTGATTGCAGATTGTTTATTCTTATATTTTTCAAAATCCCTTCATAACGTCAGTCATTATCTTTTCATTTTAAAACGGAGCCAATTTAACATCGATCATAACGTACTCTATTGGATTCGTGCCTTCCTTCGTAACCGTACTCAATTCGTCTTTGCCAGTAACCACGACTCATAACCAGCGCCAGTACATTCAGATGTGCCCCGGGGGGTCGGTCCTTGGCACGATATTATTTCTAATATACGTAAATTACTTACCTTTAAAGATTTCTTCTAGCATGTGCCTGTTTGCTGACGACGGTGTAATTTACAGAGTAATTAATAACACTGTTGATATAACACTGATGATATAACAACACTGATGAAATTGTTCAGCTACAGACAAACTTAAATAAAGTTTATGAATGATGCCAACCGTAAAAAATGGAATTAAACATATCTAAATGCAAACGCATGCATGTAACCCGTAACCAGCAAACAAGCCCAGATTATTTTATCAACAACACTCAGCTGAATCCAGTATCGTCTAATAAGTATCTTGGCGTTTAAGTGTGTTATAACCTTTATTGAAATGCTCATGTCAAGTTCATGTCTTCAAAGGCTAATTGCATGCTAAGGTACGTCCACAGAAAATTTTCTTCCTCTGCACCCTCATTGAAAACGCTACTACAGAATACACTCATTCGTCCGCACCTAGAGTACGCATGCTCGATTTGGGACCCCGGCACCATCACATTAATAAAAGAACTAGAGGCCGTGCAGAATCGTTGTGTTCGTTTCATCGTTGGAAACTATCATCGCACCGCCAGTGTAAAAGAAATGAAATCTAATGTTAAACTTCCTTTACTCTCCACTCGCCATAAACTTTCACTGCATTTGAATTTTCCATAAACTTTTACTTCCACAATCATTACCTGAAAGCCATCTGTGTAAAGGCACCATCTTTCATCTCACCTCGCATAGACCACAATCAAAAAGTAGCTGTTCCACACTGCAGCACAGTGACCTGCTCTAAATTATTTCCCCCTGAAACAGGTCGGAACTGGAATAATATTTCACCCACAGCCACTTTTATTAGCGACCCTGCGCGTTTAATAGCAAATTACTCGCGCTGTTAGGATCAGACCAATTGTGATAAAATATGTTCTCGTATAGAGATTATAACTAAGGTTTTATTTTTGTAATCCTTTTATTTAATTCTTTAGTTTTGTTCTCAATCTTTTTTGTTCTCTGTCTCTTTAGCAGTTTTCGATATTGTTCGTACATATAGCGCTCTTTTTGATCTATGTATTGTTTTTCCCTGACCCACCCCCTCTGTAATGCGAAGGCCATTAGAGTAAACTAATTGACATGAAATGAAAAGGAATGGATTCCAACAGAAGGAAAGCGTGGCAAGGGCGGGAGACAGTTAGGTGGGTCAATGAGATTAAAAAGCTTGCGGGGATATGCTGGCGGCAGTTGGCAAATTACAGGGTTATTTTGAGAGACACGGGAGAGGCATTTGCCCTGCAGTGGATGTAGTCAGGCTGATGAGCATGATGATAAAGAAAGACTCTAATTTCCCGCAAATTGTTTTCAATATTAGCATGAGAGCACGCATTTTAGAATAATCTGACCGCCAGCCTCTCTTGTAGGTTTTTCTGAAGCTTTGGTTGGCAGGTGGAAAAATGAAGCGACCTCTCCACTGTCAGAGAAGAAAGGGATGGAGGCTAGAAGAGAGAGGAGACGGATGAAGGTGGGATGGGATTGTTGCAAAGGGATGGAGGAAGGCTCTACGTGTCACACTGTGATGGGTAGACTAAATCGGGAAAGTGCAGCGAGGATACGGCGTCCTACACAGTCTGATGAGCTGGATACCATGCGCAGACACCGTGCACAGCGGGAAGATGGCACTTCTCACCTTGGGAGACTATTCTAGAACTCTACAATTAATTGAACACTTGCTTTCTACCGAATCTGAAATTTGAGTTTCGACACATAGAAAGAAGAATTGTTTTCAAGCAATATTTCAACCAACTCCTAGCTTATCGTATAAACAAAACGTTTATAGTCAATGTCCCCTTAGACAATCTTTGGTGGCATAATGATGCCCGCCAGTGCTTTCCTGTCGAACACAAGCATCACCACTTCCGCCGTCGCTGCGTAAAAAAACACTGTACATTTATTGCTTGCATGATATTTCAAATGTCCTGATTATGATCGAACTGCCGTTCGTAGCTTCTTAATAACAAATGCGGAAAACTATTAAGTTTGACTGTTATTTATGCAGTCTGGCTCTGTATGCATTACTGCTTACCTAAAAAGATGAGTTAACATGAAAACTAGCTAAAAGCACGATAGCCTTGCGCATAAGTACGTTTGTTTATTTAAAAGCATAGGATCTCTCCTTGCTAGAAAATTGCACTCCGCTCTCTCCTCGGCATGGCTTTGGGTAATGGGTGCATAACCGTCCTAAAACGACTAATGCACTAATGCATTGATGGAAGCCCTAGTGAACGGCTCAGGAAATTTCGACATCCTGTGGTTCTTAAACGCGCACTGATACCAAAGAGCACACGGGCCTCAAGCATTTTGCCTCCATCGAAATGCGACCCTTGCTGTGGTTACCAAAACCGCATCTTTCGCGTGAGGTACCGAGCACGATAACCACTGAGCAACCGCGCCGGCCATTGTTTGGCTTGATTGTCCAAAAATTGTGTCTCACAGTTTGCCTTAAATTAATCTCCATTAATGTCGATTAAACTGCCATGATACCAGGACGGCGAATTCCCTCCATTCCAATGCTCTGAAATAATAAAGGAATGTGCACAGTATTATGCTGGATCTAAGCGGGCCCTTACTCATTGAAAAATGTCACTAAAGCAGAGCAAGAACTGCGAAAACATGTTTGTTTACCTGATTGCACATGCAGTTGTATAGTATCTACATATGGCGTGTTCATAGATGAATACATTGAAAAACCTTTTTTTTTTAATTGGTTACCGGAAGGCTGAAACTTTTTGCTTTTTCTTTACAATGGAAATGTTGAAAGAGATGAAAAATATATGCATGTAACCATTTATTGGCGCACAATAGGTGTATATTAATATTAAGGTTCAAGAACAACCCCTAAAGAGTAACCTGTTTTAGGGTTCTTTATATTTAAGATAAAACCGCTATCTTTGTATCCTTTTGGAGTAATTTGCGCTAGATACAATACAAATTATTAACTTACAAGAGGTCCTAACGACTGATTAGCGCGTAGAAACGTCATGTACAAGCTGGCTCTGCAACCTTCACTAGTCCACTTGAGTCAAGCACCATGCATGTGCAAAAGTATTCTCGCTCTCTCCGGCGCCTTGATCAGGTCGGCAATATTATATACACGGCTGTGTTTTGCCGGCGTTTCTTTATTCTTTCCTCGCCCCAAGTAGGTTGACTTCGCGCTGAAATTTCTCTCTCATGAGTGTTCTTTTCATTGGTTACTGCTCATTAGAACTCCATTTATGCATGGTGTTTTTATTTATTTATGGCCTTTATTGTTTTTTTCGTTTTAGTTTCCTGTCTTAAGACGCTAAGCAAACCTTACTGCGGGTTTTTCATGCATTTCTGCGAAATATTTTATTGTCACTACAACTTCTGTATCTAACTTCAGCATAAATACGCAGCCAGTTGGTCATGAAATATAAAATAAATTACTGCATGTCTGTGCCTGCCCTACCGGCTGCAGCGCTCAGCGAGACAAAATGTACTTTGAAATCTGTTTCTTAAAACTAATGTTTGCTTTCCCAAAACCCGACCCGCTTACTTTTCGTGATTTGCAATATCCATGATGAAAACACACCGCGCGTGTTCTCCGAGTCTTGGTTTTCCAGAATTTCAAGGAGCCGAGAAGTGCTTCCTGCAATGCATGGATTTTGCGCTACTGTATCGGGCGCCTCTAGGGGTAAAAAAAACAGTGTTAATCGTGCTGGTGATCTGATGGCGTTCTTATATTCGGAAGTGCATAGTTCTTGCTGGAAAGTACAAAGGCAGTATTCTGGAAACTGAAACCATATTCATCCATTTAGAAGGAAGGCCAATTTATCTCGGCTACCTATTAATGAAAGAAAAGAAACGTATACTTTCTTACTTAAAATTTCCTATCATAAGTGCAGGGCAGTACCGGTAGTGAAGAAATCATATGATTAGGTTTTTTCCAAGAAATTAATCGGTGTTACTTGGTAGCATTCTTGAATCTACACCCAGTGTCAATAAAACGAACACCGGGCATTCAATACTTTTTGGCTGAAAGACTGCCACTTACTGGAAGGCGCATTTCCTACAGCAGAGTTCCTTAGCATAATTCTCCAGGTGATAAAACCCAACGCTCTTTCATAAAACTCTGATGTGGCCGCCTGTCATTTTCAACAGGCCCGTTGCTTCATCTTTGATTTCCAGAGCGCTGCTGCTCTTAAATGAGTGAATTTATTGAAGAAGTATGCAGTTAAAACAAACTTCAGAAAGAAATTTGTGCCAAATTATCTAGTAAACTATAAGCCGTGGTAAAAACAGCGCAGCGACGACAGACACAGAGAAGACAGAAGAAGACGGACAAGCGCTGTCCGTCTTCTTCTGTCTTCTCTGTGTCTGTCGTCGCTGCGCTGTTTTTACCACGGCTTAAAGATGCACCAACTAGCTCAATTGTCGGTTCTTCTCTAGTAAACTAACGACAAGTTCTGTACTGAACGTTTTGAGAAAGTTTGTTCTAACATCAAAAGAACAAATTGGCTCATTTTTACGCTGTATATACTGCGTCTATTCGCAAACTAAGGTCGGTTTAGCATTCCAAAGAACTCAGTAATACACAAGCAGTGCCAAATAATTCGCATCGTCAGTTCAATATAAATTCACACTAGCATGGCCTGAAAATTGACTTCGTAAAACTCACACACTTTTATCATTACTTCCAATCAACACTGACTACTTCTTGGCTTTTGAAAACAATATATTTTTTACCGATCTCCGCTTTGTGTGTACACAGGAAAATTCCACTATTAGTAGATGCCTACGTGATGTTTTAATTTTTGAAGAAACTGTGACATTTTTTTCTTCTTAGGGAAGCTCATTTGAACCTAACATGCTATTTTCAAGAAATGTTTCCAATTTCAAGACTCATGAATGCCAGTTTAAGAAAGATTATGTAATATAAGGTAAAGAACAGCATCAAAACCGACGCGAATAATAAGTATTTTTGCCCTCCTGAGAAGAGGGAAGCGACAGGGATAGCACGAAGAAGCTTTTGAAACGTTTATAGAAGTGGTAGCATAAAATGACAGGTCATGCTGCCTTTTACACGTACTGATGTACACTCTAGTGCGTTACCTCGCACAATGCATGTTTTTTTTTCTAAAACAACCTGAGCTTTCCAAGCGCATCTTGTTCTGCACGTAACCGACCGAAACAAATGTTCATCAATGACGCTGTTAACGGCTCCCGACCTAGAGATTTCCAATACAGGAGCGATCCGCAAGTAGCAGTATTCGTCGAAGCGCCGATTAAATTATTGTTAACTATGGTGAATGCACGAAAACACTAAGCGCTTGATAGTTAACATCACTCGTCGCTTCTTTCGGCAAATTATGTCACGTAATTACCCACACACTTCCGGAGCATTTGGAATGATTGTGCTCCTGGCAGTAATTGGAAGAGCACCTTCATCTTATTGTGTTGCCAACTCACAGTCATTTCTGAGAGTGCGGTTGCAGTAATATCCTAGTTTTAGACACAATAAGCACCCTTTCAATTGCAAAAAGAGCACTTTATCACATTAATTACCCAGGACCAAATATTCACAAAATTTTGAGTCTGTTACCAAGGCCACTGCCATTGTCCATATTACAAATGTTTGCACCAGAAATTAAGTGCTTTTCTTCCAAAGTCACTTGTGTCACGGGCATCCTCGAATTAGAAAACTTCAATATGATCACAAGGTGTTTGTTTCATCAATTATTTCGTTTATGCATTTGAGTTTTCAACGCATCACGAGTTTCAAAACATTTTTTTTTTGCATGCGGGAAAAAATATGCTTTCGGTTTTCGCATTGGAAAGTTAGCGAATTGCATTTCTTGAGAGATGGGTATTCAGTTAATGCTAAGAAACCTTTTTTTCGAAACACTAAGTTTATAGCCATAATTTTAGTCATCCTGCGATGCACTAAGATTTCTATATATTTGACAAATATCGCAAGTTTGTGAAACCACGAGTCCAAATAAGGCCGGCCATTCACTAAGGTGGCAGACTGAGCCTGTTGGTGATTCATAATGGAAATGTACAGCGCAAATACAGACAAGGACACAAGAAAGAATGACATGGAACACACGAGCGCCATTCATGCACAAGTAGTCGTTTCGTAGCATGGCACTAGGTACGTGATTAAATTCGGAGAGCGCTCTTGTTGGATGCAAGCTTTAAATTGAGATCCGCACCAATCTATTGCAGTTCATGCATAACAGCGGCAAGCAAGACTCAAAAGCCAAGCTCCGAACCACGAATACGGCAGAAAGAGGTGAAGTTGTGCCCTGCGAGAAATCACTGGCAGAAGGCACAAGGTTAGGAAGAGAGGTGAGCATTTCCACGTAGCGGTAATACTGCTGCTGTGATGAAAAACAAAGTAAAAGACGACCTTACGAGCTAATTTTCCGAGATCCACCCTTTTGCTTCTCGTTCTCGTTTTTTCTCCTCGCGAGTATCATTGCATTCTGGATTACCAAATTTTCTGTAGATTACCCCCCTTCCGTTTTTCTGCTCCTCTTCGGCTGAAAAAATGAAGGCAGATATCAGCTAGTACACTTCTAACATTTACAATACTCAGTCACCGTGGAAAGAACTAAAATGTCTTACTTTGTTTTGTCATCAGTAAAATTCCTTGTAAAATAAAGGTTTTCTTTTAACCCGATTTTACTAATTACCAGACATGTTTTATTAGTGTTGTTACTATTGCTGTAATACGTTCTTATATCTCTTGGAGGCTTGATAATCTGGACCAAAAATAAATGTATTCAATGTAATGCACAATCTAAACATTATCCCCTCTTTGTTTGATTGAAATTATGCAAGTCTCTACGGGCACTAGTAATTCTGAAAACCACTCGCCGGTTCAGACGAAAACTGAGTACATTGTCATGGTATTTTGCAAACGTTTAGTATACTATGGCACACCTTTCCCTGCAAATCGTGAAAAACTGCTAGACGAACCACCGAAGTGGTGCTTCTCGAGTTACTCGAAAAGCACGCCGAAAGCATTGAAAATTTATGGTTCGTTTTTCACATTTGTTCCCATTGTCGTAAGTTATATTGTAATGTAAACCATGTAGTAATAGCCATTATCAAACGTAATATTTTAAGATATTAGACCACAACTCTACAAGTATAAAAAACATTGGACTATATGCTCTATTCGGTACAACACAATACTAACAAAGACATGCCGAGGGGCCAAGCAAATTATTGCCTATGGTTGGTTATATAGCAGCTCAGCGACGGCTGCTATTAGGAAACGGGTCGTCTGGGAGGTGGGCCTGCGGTGGAACCGCGAACGTGAATATTTAAAGTGTACTATGAACAATCATTTCATCAGAAACCTCTGCGATTACTTCTGCGCAATGCGTCTTCACTCCTTCTTTTAACTTGCTATCTTCCGCATGCCTACGCCTGTTTCCAACTCATGCGTCATAGCACACTTTTAGAATAAAAAATAGCAGCTCTTGGAACTTTAAGTTCATTTCTGAACTAGAAGCTAGTTTACATCCACGAAGAATTACATTCTAGTGGTCCTTAAGATCAAATCGACAATCTAGAGAAACAAAATGTTTGCGTTCACTGCATAAGCGCGGAAATTTACGTTTTTTATACTTTCGATTTCTGAAGCCTTAACAGTTATTACCCGGCAGAAGCAAAGCTACGATTGAAACAAGTTGTGCCCCAAAATCTTTTCGCCTAAATGCTTTTGAAATATTATGAAATAAATTGTTCAAAAATAATTTGCTTAAAAGAAGTGAAAACAAAGGAAAACCTAGCAAAGAGCGCGCCGAACAAGAATGTGCGCCAGAAAAAAGCTGTAATGTTTTGTGTCTATTTGCGTTGTTTTATTAAATCGAATGCATTTTATGGCTCCACAGCTACGAAACCAGGCAGCGGAGACCAGAAGCAGTGGTCCGAAAACCGCCAAGTTACGTGACCGTGGTCTCGTATAACGTCAGCAGTCGACCAAAAGGTTGTGACGTGTACAGGAATGAAAAATTAAATTTCTTCTCAAGGTACCTGGAATAAAACTAAGGAACCTCACATTGCGAGGTGAGCACACAACCAATAGGCCACCAAACCACGCGGCTTCTTGGCGAGTAAAGGTGAACCTAGTGTGCGCGCTTCCTTACGAATTGAGACTGAGTAAGTGTCATCAGACAGGAAAAAATTTTTAATCAAACTCTCAAAACAGCTCATGATAAAGCAATTGGCAATTGTTTCGCATTGAAAGCATTTACGCACTCTTAAATGCCCTGGGTATTTTTTTTGCACCGCTTTCGTTACCCTCAAACTTCCTTCCTTATATCGCCTAGTAACCCAAGCAGCGCAGGTAATCGGTTAAATATTGGTAATGGATGGCTTCACTCTGGTCAATTTTCCTCTGGGCCTTTGAAAAATATATTTCCTGTGTTGGGGCGATTTCCGTTATGCTGGTGAACATTTGTTAAGTAATATTTTTTTTGCTGCCCCATTTATAGTTTTCCTGGGTTTCTTAAGTGTGTCACTGGTGGCATCAATTATGTCATGAAAGTTTTCACACTTTAGTTGAAGCACTACTATAGTTTGGTGAAGTGAAAAGTAGTGCCATAAAAAGTGTTTTTACCTTCACAGAGGGCGCAAAAACCGCAATTAGCAGAGAGACAATATGCATAGTCTTGCATGAAGAGGTCAGTAGAGGTTTCAATGAGCGCGTCTATTCCTTATTCTGCATTGAAAAGGAAAATCTGAGGAGAAACAAGAAGAAAATAATTCACTTGCTCCTGTGGTCCAGAGCAGACGCAGAAACAGCGTAGCAATTCTAGGTGACGAACCTCGTACTATGACTATAGGTCATTGTATTTGTAAGGCACCAAACCCACCCCCCCCCCCGAGCGCGCGCGCACACACACACACACACACACACGCACGCACGCACGCACACGCACGCGCGTACACACACACACACACACGCACACGCGCGCGCACGCACGCACGCACGCACTCGCACACACACACACGCACGCACACACACACACACACACACACACACACACACACGCACGCACACACACACACACACACACACGCACGCACGCACGCACGCACACACACACACACACACGCCGCCTCACAAGTACAATTATCAATTAGCAACTAGCCCAACAAGAAGTTCCGCTGGCAGTGTTGCTCAAGCTACGAAGTACAATATCATTTCGCGCTCACTGGCTACAGCAGGTTTCTTGGAGCTCCGCACGGTGGCACTTTCACTCCGCACGAGCTCAGTTCCCCGAAAGTATGCCCGAAGCCGCGCCAAATAAGGAGCGAGAGCGGCGCTCTCAGGTCGCTCAAATCCCATTAGGACTGTGGTTAGAAAAAGTTTATTTGACATTGAAAATTTCACGGACATTGACATTAGAACGAGCGGTAGCGAGACGCAAGACAGAGTACACATCACTCAAGTAAAACAAAAAATGGGTCGCTATATACATGCTAGTCAAGATGATTATATATAAAAGGCGCAATTAAGAAAGCAGTGATATGCATGAAGGTGTAAACAGTTAGTACACATACAGTGACTGAGAGGAAAAGCACTTGTAATGTGTTTTGGGTGAATGTTTACACATAAAGAGAAATGCGAATGGTTGTGTTCTTGATGTACACTGTAGGATTGTAATAAGCAACTTAAAACAAGTATTACAAACCGGTACAAGAAGGCTGGAGGACAGAGCGCAGGGGTACTGCCATGCACTGGTTTCGCGCCATGCACTGGTTTCTCCCAACACGAGCCTAGGAGAGGTGGAGACGCATGCCCTTCACCAGTGGCAGCTCAGCAATTAGGCACCATGAGGAAGCGAAAAGTTTCGCCAAAGGTCGCTTAGGTTCGGATTCATGCTCGGCCATGTGCTCTGCAATTGGTTCACCTCCGTTCTCACGCCAAGGTCACCGGCGGCGCACCAGTCAATGAAGCTGAAACATTTATTGTTTAAAATTGAATCCTGGTAAGCCCGTACGCACAAATAGAGAATTATTTATGCGTGAATTACGTACAGTTGGCATCGTGAATGTACTTAGCTTTTTGGGTGTGCAGTCTTGCTTTTCCTTTGTTAGCCGCCTCTAAACTAGCATTCACCCAGCTAACATTATGGTATTATTTTACGTTGCATTCTTTGGGGTCTATACTCACTACCATATTTTCAGACGTGTTGTTTATGCTAGCAGCGGTTCTAGCATTTCATTTTCTTTTTCTCGCTCACCTACTCACCTTTGTAATAAAATTTTTTGTGGGCGTGAATTAGTAAGGAGAACAAAATAATTGTTTTGAAGGAGATAAACCATGCATATCTCGGGAAGGTTGAGCGTGGTCAGTGTCATGGCTTGGGTGTGAATCCGTCCCTCGCCGCAAAAGCCTTGAGAAAGCACATGAGCACATGCCCTTGAAGACAACGGCTAGTGCGCCGACTGCGGATTTCTTACAACACGGCCTTCTGGCCACTGCAGGCAGCATTGCTTTGTAACCATTCCTGATCTCTTCGAGCGGCAGACGGGCTCTGAAGATCAGACGTTCAGCAAACCAGGGGACCATACGATGGCCACTTTGGGCATACACAGCGAAAGTATAGGACCCCCATTCGGAGATTGATTCCCGTCTACAGTGGAGAAAAGCTGTCGATGGGATTGTTTCATCTCTATGAACGCGCCTCAATGTGATCCGTAGATTTGCAAACGAGCAATGCGGAAATCATTCTTCTTCAATGGTCAAACATCATGAAGCGATGGTGGTCAGTCGCATAATGTATCAATTGCCTTTAATTTCCCCCTCGGCATCACAGCTTGAACGTCCTGAAGTTGTCCATAGAAAGGGCCTAAGAAGAGCCAGTGGAGTTCCTCAGGCGGCTGCGAACAAGGCAGTACTTCATGTATCTCTATCGAAACCTCTTAGCCTTGTCCGTTCTCAGAGACTACTAATGCATATTGGCCGCCGAGGAGAGACGGTAGCTGGGCGATCCCTTCTCCAGCGGCTCTGCCAGAGATATGAGTCGAAGTCCTACTTGCCACTTGATACTCTATGTTCTTTAGGCCTTAATGTCCGAAGGCAAAGGAAACGATCGGAACTCCCCTGGTCTTTTCCGGCCCTCGACTATAAGGTCACCGTTCTTCATGTGAGCGCAAGACGCAGCTCTCTTTGGCAGCAACGCATTCGCTTGTACTTGAAAATTTAAAAACAGAATATGCCCGCCATCTTCAAATTTTCTCGAATGGTTATGTGGACAATGTCAAACAAGCTAGCGCAGCGGCTTTTTACATTCCTTTTTTGGACTGTAAGTGGTCTGTACGCTTTACTGTGGTCGTATCCTCCACAACGACCCGAAAGTGTTGCTATTGAGGCGCCTTTACGGAAGTTAGGGTCTTGTCTAGCTCAACCTGTTGTCATCGTAACTGATTCAAAATCTGCCTTTCAGAGGCTAGAAAGCGGATTCCCTACTGATGCCTTGTCTATAAGCTCTCTACGCTTGGTGCAGAGTCTGCACAGCAGAGGCTTTGCTTCATATTTCCAATTGGTGCCCACTCACATAGGAGTCAGAGGCAGTGAGGTGGCAGACAGTCTCGCCGATAAAGCTCTGTCAAGGAATACATAAAAAAAGTACCTCAAGATGGAAAACATCTCTACAGGAAAAAGGTTCTCCATCATTTCAGTGCCCTTTGGAGTGCGCCCCACAAGCCAGGTGCGACCACGGGACTGAGAAGACCCCAGGCCACTATACTACATCGAATTCTCACGGTCTCTGTTAGCACTCCTGCCTGGATGCATAAGACGGGCATGTCATCGTCTCCGCCGTGTTCTTTATGTAGTGTGTGCGGGAATATTGAACATTATACTATGTACTTCCCAGAGTACAACGCGGAAAGGTATGTGATTTTCGCTTCCTTCAAGAAAACAGCAGCCCTTCACAGTACAGTTTAGGACATTGTCTACCCGAGTGGAAACCAGACATGCAGAAGAGAGGCTGCACGCCTTCTTTTAACATTTCAGCAGGACACTGATCTTGTTTCTAAATGGTGACAGCAGGAACGGGCTATGGTATACTGTGGTTGAATGTGTGCGTAGATGGTGTCTTCTGGAGTGGACAGTGTTATACTATGAGTGAATGAGTGTATGAATTGTGGCACTGCAAGGGACTAAGTTGTACTATGACTGAATATGTGCATAAATGGTGACTTCTGGAGTGGACTGCTGTGTGGACTGTGTGGAGTGAATATGGGCATTGATGGTGGCTGCGGGAATGGATTATGTGCTATTATAAGTGACTGTGCGCCTAGCGGGGTAGATCCGACACGTATTAGGACATTATCAAAATAGAAGTGACGCTACGGTACAGCAATTACCGGCAGGATAAGCCAGGCTTATCCCACCTGTAGCATTCAACACCTCAACTCAACTCAACCTCAACTCAAGAAGCGTCAACCCTGCCTCTTCGCGACCTGTTCAGGAGGCGGACGGGCTATTATAACCGGCTTGCGGTATGCCACAAGACGCCATTCGCCACATGCACATGGAACGCGCAATGGAGGCGGCAATATCAAGGCGGTAGCATTAGAGCGGGCGTTCTGCGGAGACCCCGGGCTCAGAGCAGAATTCCGTTTTACATAAAAACTCTTCAATGCTTCACAAAAAATTTATCACCAGTCTGCAAGGTCGTGACGTCATTGTACTGTTTTTACGTAGGACCTGTAAAGAACGAAAAGCAATCGCGCTGAAATGAAAAATAGTTAAGCTGGGACACGAGCCACTTCCCTTCTGTCGTGAGTCGAGTGTGCTACGCCTCGATCACGGAGGATGTTTGGGGTAGTACGCGTCGCAGCACAGCGTAAGATACAGAACACGCAAGAACATCTATCTTAATATGATTTCCATTAAGCGTCACCGTTTAAGGCCGCCAATTAACAATGACTATGCGTACGAGAACAGATATCACCCTTAATGTGTCCTAGTGACAGCAGCATGTGATGGCCGCCGGCACTACGAGCGCAGCTGAGTACGCCGCAACGTCAACAGATGGCGCTACCGTGTTGTAATTTTTAATGTTTCTGTATATGCCCTCTGCAGGAACATATACAGGAACACTAATGATTTTTATTACGAAGGATGTGAAGCAGAAGGAGACTGCGTGGATGAGTGTAAAGCAATATGTGATGGCTAAATAAAATGACAGGGTCCTTGTCTGCAAAGTTATATATAAAGTGAATTGCACTCTTCTGAGGGATCCGTTAGAGCTATCACGTCTAATCCTTAAGATGGAGGTTAAGTTGGCCCCAATTTTGGGATGTCGAACGGTGACATGGAACGCGTATCGGCAAGAAAAGGGCGGCATTGTGAAACGCGTGCCAAGTCACCGAACGATCACCAAGTAGACATCTGCGTCATCCATGAGCTTGCCGCCTCGCCATGTGATAAAAAGGATTTCAAGGTCGTGACTTTGGCGCGTGATGGAAATTTTAGCGCACTTAATCTGCACGTAGATGGCCGTGATCTAGACTGTTAAGGACATATAGACTCGTTCGCTTAGGCGCTGCCTGTGTGGTCTCGCGGAATGGAGCTCTTTCTCTAATAAAACTGGACCTTTGTGCACTGTTCTAACCTGTTGCAAGAATGTACATAATAAAAGTTCTTTGTTCTCACGTCCAGATGGCCTGAACGCACGCCTTCGCCACTATGCCGGGAAGCCATCCTCAAAGTTCTATGGGAGCCACGTCACAATTCAGTCGTTTATGTAAAATATTATTTACTTCATTTAATAAAATTTATTTAGAATATTAAAAAGAACAAAAGAATTCCAAGTGGCATTTGTTTATGGCGTGAGCATTTCTATTCCCCAAAATCAAACTGGTAACAAACACTCTTTCCGCAAAAAAGCAACCCTCAATAAACATCAGCATTACTGCTCCGTGACTGTTTGCAACTTTCATTAAACCAGAGGTGAGCTGGCTATCATGCTGTTAATGACAAAAAGAATTTCATTCACCGCTTTTAAGCCGGAACTGATCATAGCTACACCGCTCGCGAAAGTATTTTCTCGGCTTTGCAAAAAAAAAAGACAAGCATTGGCAACGGAAAACGCCAAACCAGTACCCGTTCCATTGTTCTACACAAATATTTCTCGCTGATAAGTTCGTATAACCTTCTCAGCAACTTTACATTCCACGTCGCTAATGACCCAGAAAAAATTAGAGTGACATTCATCTATCTCGAACTTTTGCGCGAAGCAAATAGAAGTTAATCTACATACAAGCTCAGGAAACGGCACGAGAAGGTACTTTCGTATATAAAAGTACACGTAGAGAAATTACACCATGTGATACACGTTGCCAAAAGAGTTAGATATTTCTATAGCGATGAGTAATGTGTGGCTAAATGTACGAATACCTCAAGAATTCTAAACCGAACCTTAAAACAAGCAATGTTACACATATTGAAACAAATGTTAAAACGATATCTATCAGCATTTGTGTTTCTATTTTCTTATAAAAGAGAGCAAGGCCTGGAATGCTGAGCAATGACACTTGTGACCAGAAGATTGCGACACTTATATGTTATTCGCATTTTTGTGCTCGAAATCGTCGGCCAGCGATCATCGCTTTCTTTATGACGTAAGCCGCAACCAGATTTATTTGACAAGATTCCAACCACGTTGTGCTACTCCTAAAGTGTTACAGCTTGTGAAGAGAACATTCAGCGCCTTGCTTCCAAACTTCCTCACCACTTTCGAATTTAGCGCAGCAAAGTAAAATGGCGATTCTTATCTTAGACAACTGTACAGCCTATTTGCTGTAATGGAGGTCGAGTGTTTCAGTTTTTGGGCACAGATGAGCTCAGTAAACAGCCCTAGTATCACGCTACTTTTTTGACGAAAAAGTTTTCGTCCATGCGGTCAGCACAGATCCGTGACACCTGATGGATATGTCTCGTATGCACTGGACTGTTTCTTTTACCGTCGCACTTGAAGACAAAACCGCAAACCACATCGAGATAACGATGACAAGCGACTAGACTCACAGCAGCTTTGGTTTGTAAAGTCTACCGCCTTAGGTCGGGACCCTACACTGGAAGCACTAGACCGCGGAAAGAATCTTCGACGTCTATTATGAGCTTATAATCGATGACAACACATATATCTTCCTAAAGCATCCAAGCGGGAACCTTGAAGCTTAAATGGCCAACTTGGCGACGACCAGCAATAGTTGTTTCGGGAAATTGAGCCCGCTGCAACTTTAAACAGATTGGGAGATGATATACTTTTTTGTGCTCGACGACTCCGCTATTACGTTGCATGAAAACCTTAAGCGACGTTTGACCTGCATGGAAAGGGGGCTGTCGAAGACCATTATACGAGTATTGTGCGCAAAGAAAAGGTGCAGATAATGCTAGGGTATACAGTACAAAGTCAAGTGAAACTGAGAACATGTATGTTGAAAAAATGATGCGCCTCTAGCGGTTACCAGACATGAACGTTGGTGAAGAAATCAAGGTCTTCCGAATGCGACGCGCGAAGGAATCACATTTTTTCCGCCGTCGCGCAAAACCCAAGAACACGTTCACAGAATTCAGCGAACAATAGGCTGCCATCTCTCGAGAAGACTTCTACGCCTCGACTCGGTAGTACAGGAGCAGGGTACAAGCCTGCAAAATTTACTCGGACACGCAACCACCTTCTAAGCTTTACACTGACATATTCGAAAAATTGTGCCAGAGGATTTGCATCGACTGTTGGCGTCTTCTCCACAAATATAAGCGGCAACAGTTCTGGGTGTTGTGCAAAAAAATGTTCACCGAGTCAGATGTCTGGCAACTCAGAAGGGATGACTGCAGCAAAACGACCAGAGACAGTGAATTATACCGCCAAATTTCATACCTCGGTTCGGCGCCAAAAATGCGAAAGCAATGCATGTGAGCACAATGCCAGAGCGCTGCCCGTATCTTTCCTCCACATGCAAGCCCCCACGAAGTGGTAACGACCACGGAATGTAGGCCTATGTGCGGGAAGAAAACCCGCCACTACGCAGATATAGCGGCCAGCACTGGCGATACCTTACGGTTCGCAAAGTAAGGATGTATGACCATGCCACATTCGCTACGGTAATGCGGCGCCTATAAGACGCTCCATGATGATGCAACCCAAATTCAATACTACGGTCGACTACCGAAAATTCGGAAGCCTGATTTTTCAGACATGCTTGATTATCCGGATTTTTTCGCGGCACTGCGACATGGCCTATAGAGCTAATGTATAAGAGAGCCTAAAATATTGGACGCACCGCAACTGACTGCTCGATTTTTCGAACCTTGTTTGTACTCGCCGACAGTATGCAAGCCGCCGAATAATGCGTACAGTGGGACCTCATTAATTCAAACTGCAGGAGAGATCGAAAACTTGATCAAAGAAAACAATGATCAAGCTTAAAGGGAGCTTCTTAACTTGCGATGCTTAAATTCTGCGCGAATCGGCACATGGCATCCACGTGGTTTCGAATTCGTACTGCTCTTGAATGCGTTCCGCCGAACGAACTTGAACAGTCCGTCGTCGTATGTGCACATGTCGCGTGACAAAATTTAGTGATGAGGCGTTTTAGAATGTGTGCAATACAATTGACTTCTTCCTCCGACACATCGATAAGTCGTGCTTTTTTCGGTGAAATTTGATTTTCCGGACCGTCTGATTTTTCGGTTCCTTGCACGGTCCCAAGAGAGTCCTAAAAATCAGTCATTTACTGTATTTCAAACTTTTATAATAAGAACATCTTCAAACTTTGACCAGAACTCTGCCCACTTAGATTTACTAATCAGTTCGCTCTCGCCCTACCATAGCCGTCCTGGTGAGCTCAGTTGATAGAGCGACTGCTCGGGCAAAGCGGTGGTCAAGGTGTCGAACCCCGGACCCGGAGGAATTTTTCTTTAACTAGAAGTTTCTGAAAAAGCCGCGTAGCTTTCCTTTGCAAATGTGTGGCTGCGCTTGTGCGAAATCTAGTGTTTAATTGCTCAGTGGTTATAATAATTTGATGTATCAGTTACAAAGTACAATGGAAACAGACCTCAAGTGGTGCGAAGGAAGTTGAGTACAATCGCATCATAAAGAGACTGTCCAGCATAGAAAATCTAAACAATAAAGGAAAACAGAAAAACACATTCAAAGTGCTTGTGTTACGACAAAATGTTGCACTGCTCGAGCCCCGATTGCAGTTTCTTTACACTTGCCTTTATATGCATCATTATGCACATAATTACCAAACACTGTCACTTAGATATCGTTGCTACATGTAAGATCCACTTCCTTCATTATGACAGGGAGCATCTAATTACCCATGCACAGAGGAAAATATTGGAGGCAAATTTATTGACCCTTTGGACGAAAAACACTTCTAGTTCCTCTAGGAAGAGTCTGGATGAAGCGTGTATCAATTGAAAGCGGGGAGACAGAAGTCAGGAAAATGATTCTGACCTAACAGTTCATTCAGCACCACCGCACGCGTCTTAGCGTTGCACAAATTAAGAGACATCCTCCAAGCAACTTTGCTCTGCGTTAAGTTAGATCTTTGTTAGCATCATGTCTGAAACAGTGTATCGGCTGGGCTGTGTAATGGTGGGTAAACCCATATCTTGGCCATCGCTAGCTGAAACAACCTTAACTTGCGCCGATTCCAGGGTCCGCGCAAGAGAAGTTGTTTTTCCTCAAGTGTCACCCATAGCAGCGAGTATAAAAGTTTTGGTTTGGTTTAGGGGTTTAACGTCCCAAAGCTACTAAGGCTGTGAGAGACACCATAGTGAAGGGCTCCGGAAATTTCGACCAGCTGGGGTGCTTTAACGTGCACTGACACCGCACAGTACACGGGCCTCTAGAATTTCGCCTCCATCGAAATTTGACCGCCGCGGCCGGGATCGAACCCGCGTCTTTTGGGCCAGCAGCCGAGCGCTGTAACCACTCTGCCACCGCGGCGGACGCGAGTATAAAACCGTCTGCAATTGTAATCAGGTCTTGATTTGCTGCATATTGTGGTAGCCAAGGTGGGGAATGCTGAAAGCTCTCGAATAAAGATGAACCTTCCTTCTTAATCTTCATTACTTCTTTGTTGGCCTGCCGAGGGTCATTGGTAAAAACATGAATGTCATGAAACACAAATATATTTATGATATCGCCTCTGAACTACAATGCAAACAATTTTTTTTGTTCATGCAGGGTAGTTTAGAAGTATGCAGTGCAGTAAACTTTCAGCATGCGGTCTGTCGGAGCACAAAAGTATAATAACATCACATATGTCAGAGGGAAGTACGTGGCAAAGATCGCAGATAGGAACAGGTAAGGTGAATAATTTTAATGTATTAGAGGAAAGAAATTATTGTCTTGTCGTTCCCTCTGAAGCAGTCAAACATTAGAAGCTTTACAGAGTTGAATAGTACTAAGAAATTTATACGTGTCAAAATTCTCAAGCGGCCACTACGCAAAAATACAAGTCGGGCCATCCGTTACAGCTGAAATCTTTGTGGTATGTCCACTTTCAAACGGTTTACTTCCTTTTCGGACACAGACATCACGGAACTGATCTTCACTCAAAAGCGCAAATGGTAACTTAGATGTGCGAACTTCTGCCATGCTTGCTGCATAAATGACAAAGCCGGGGAAGGCGTGCTGCCCTTGTTTGCTGCAGGTAGAGCTTGGCGACTTGGCAGAGCTTCAGAGTGCTGCTCTTAAATGCGGTGCACGGAACGCATAGACTGTGGCAGTGTGTTATAATAACCCTTTTCTTCAATGGCTGCTGGTGCAGAGCTAGGTAACTGGAAATAGATTCTCGCCACAAGAGTACTCCAGAGGTGCTGGTGTTCCACAATGACCCATGCTAGCGAAAAAAATTACCTTGTGCCCAAACTACAATAAGAGGAAAGAAATGAAAGTGGTTTCAAAGCTATCAAGGTTTTATTTGAAAAGACCCAAGACTCGTACACGATCTTACTTTTGCACAGGTCAAATATACTGAGAAGTGTTTACAGTACTTCTGAGTTACTGATGTGGTGGCGGCTGAAGACCAAGATTTGCGTCACTCCCACTCCAAAAACGCTTGCTTCTTGCTTACCTGATGTGGCTAAACTCTGGAGTTTCGGAGAGAAAATCCACGAACAGCAGCGCTGAGACTGCTATAGACCGCATCTTCTCCAGTGTCATACCAGCATCATCTATCATTCTTGCATCGCCCACCGCAGGACAACGGCCTCTGCCAGCTCACCAATAAACACTGCCCAATACCTGCCACACGCACCTTATGCTCACAAACTTCTTAATCTCAAGCATACAACAAACATTGCGCTGCACCATGGTACGCTTGCATTCTCTTGGTATTCAGTCTCACAATTTACGGCCATCGGTTATTTTGCAATCGCATTCCTTCTTGATTTCGACTAGGATGCCACTTTTGCTTCCTGATCAGCTCTGCTTCTTTCCTCTCTCTTAACATTGCACCTATCATTTTCTTTTCCATAGCCGGCTGCGTTTGCCCGAATCTAAGTTCAAACTTTTTCGTTAGCCTCCACAATACTGCATCATAGGTGAATACCGATGAGACTCGCTGTTATATACTTTTTTCTTGAGGAATAATGGTAAACAAACTTTAATAATCCGACAGAAGATGTCAAGCGCTCTCCACCCGTTTTTATTTTTGTAGTGAATAACCTCCTGGCCAAGATATGCGATGACTGCCTGCCTTAAGAAGATGCATTCTATTACTACTTCCTGAGCCGTGATACCAACAATAAACTGCTTTTCGCTTCCGAACTGTCGAACGTTACTTTAGTTTTCTGCATATTAGTTTTCAGTCACACCGTTCTGCTTTTTTTTTTATTCAACCGCACAAAGAACACTGCTGCAGTTGGTGTACGTGGCTTAATTGAGGACAATGATACTGCAAGAAACGGGTTAAGAAGATCGATATAGGAAAAGTGATATAACCAGTGTACTTCGGAATGCTGATAAGCGGTAGAAAAACATGCATTTATAACAGTTTTTCTCAATAATTCTACAGAGATTCATGGTGCATGCAGCTTGAAGAAACGACTATATTTCGGTTGAGTGAGAATATTCTTTTTTGGGGGGGAAGTGTTTCTTCACATTGCACAAGTGGTCAGCACGTAGTAATACGTAACACTATTTATCAGACTGATAAGCGATATGCACGTACCACAGAGAGCACAGAAAATGAGAGAAAAATATACAGATGAAACTGTGTTTTTCGTGAATTCTTGTAGCCACAATTTTTCACACAGAGGGTTTCTACTTCGTGAAATGCTCCGCACTAGTATTTATTCTTGCTTTATCCACAGAAATATTCCATTCAACCGAAACTGTTTGATATTCACTAAACGAATCATTTGAGGTTCTGTGTGTAATGGCTTTTTCTACGTTATTAGAAGGTAAAAACAACGGCAGAGAAAGAGTTCAGGATTATCTAGCTACGTTTCTGTGAGCTATGATTTTCTTCTGCCAAAGTGCAGCTTTTATTTTTGTAAGCCTGCGGACATAAGAAAAGTCGTGTATTTAAAAAAAAAACATGCAGAATCTACTTCTACAGGGCTCGTATTTCTGCTGAAACACCTGATATGTTGGCCTCAAATTCCTAATCAGCACCACAACAATTATTTATATATAGCATGGGAAGAGTTAAAAAAGAGCATCCGACGAGATAAAACCATCAGCCCCAGCTACTGAAATCGCGCTTGTGGTAGTAGTTTATTGAGGTTAAAGAAACTCTGGCACTAATTACGCAAAGCAATGAAACGTCTGTTTCTTAAGCGCAGCTCACGCTTAGACGAGAACGGTAAGTCTTAAGCGGTTGCTGCGCCTTTGAGGCTTCCATCTCGATAAGCTCGTTACGACCACTTGCTGTCAAGCGTATACAGGACCAGGAGAAACTTTCTCTTCATGGGAGTTCGTGTGGTTTAGCTGCGACCCATGATTTTGGCGATAAGCGGCCATAATTTTGGAAATAATGCTTCATAGAGTTGGGTCCATACCTTTGAAGGACCCCGAGACGAGACGCCCATGGTATGGGTCGTTAATTGTCTCTTGAAGTGAGCTGCGATTGGGCAGCGGCGGAGGCGAAGACCGCACTGCAAGGATGAAAAACGTGAAGGAGAGGGAAAGGATGCACACTTCGCGGGATCATGCGCGGGTTGGTGATTCATGAAGACCGCCAGAACGTTCTCACACAATGATCGCAAGTTTCGAATACACCAACGCACTTTCTACGGGCGCCGTTGGCGTGGAAATAAAACTCCCCGAAACCGTTGTGCCGGTGATCTGCCGTCCCTGCAAAGCTATACAACGCTTTCAGTGATTTGATATAAATTTTCATGTTGAATTAAATATGTGCTTGAAACGCGTTAGCGCCAAACGCTGTAAGCAAGTGTGCTCTTAAATGGCTTGACCGCGTGGCTTTCACCAACGTATTTCAGGCTGGCTGTCCCACGAACGCGTCGAGGAGATTATTATATGATCGTTCCGTTATGCAGACGCTTTTGAAAGCGAAAACTTTTGTTCTCGTATGCAATGTTTCGCTTTCAGCACAGGAAATTTCTAGATGCGAAATAGTTTAAGCTCGCTCTGAATCACTTGTTACTTTAGTGAACATTACTGACTATTTTGTACTAGCGTCGCTATTTCTGATGGTAATATAAGCAGACGTGGAATGGTAGCATTCTAAACTAGCAGACCTTCATAAGCGAAATGCATTCTGTGGCGTTCTCCTCGTGTTCGATGCAATGCGGACTGCAGAGGGCACTCAAATTATTCCATCGTAGGAAACAAATTGGGGTAATTTTTTTTTTGCTTTTCTTAGCTGGCTTACTTCTTCGGTATTTCCAAATTTTATTTAGGACGAAATGTATCCAATAAGAAAAACCATTTAAGTAACGCACGCATCTCTCCATTCTTTTACTTGAAATAAAATTTTCGTGAGTTGAAAAAAATGAATACAACGTTATTAAGGTTGGAATAGTGTTTTTATTCAAGCGACCACATAACCATATTTGATCTTAGTTTATGTCCTAATTAAAGATGTTTTCTAATTTCGTTAGAAAAGCCAAGCATTGATTTTTTAATCTCAGAGCATTTTCCGCACAGACAAACCTGTAAATAGCAAAACAAACATTTAGGTGTACGTTTCACCAAAAAAAAAAAAAGCGTCGACGCGTGCGAGGAAAACATTTTTTCCACACTAATCTTGGTCAGTTTTCAATTAAAATTCTACAATAAAACGTTTCTGCAATTTTCGCGCAATTTGTGCATTTATATTCTATTTCACCGAAATCAGTAAACCATCGTGAATATTGAGAGACAACCCTAAAGATGTATATGAAGTAAAAGATGTCCAAAAAATTCGGTGTTTTAAGTTTGAAATGCTAGTCCACAAAAAGAAAAAAATTCAAGACAAACTTTAAACCTAAGAGGGATTGAAAGCACAGCTGTTACCGAAAGGGTATTTTCCTTTAAGCCTTAAAACACCAGGCAATCTCCGTAGCTTGCATTCTATTGCTTTTTGGAACAAGAGCGTCACTTACAGTTATGTCTAACATAACGTCGTCTCATTATGCGAGTCAGTCCGATATTATCGAGCCATCGACTCCTACCGCACAGGAAAATTTCGGCAGACACACACATGTGTGAAGAAAGGGCAGCATTTAGGGAGTTAGACCTTGTGCCGAATAGACCCCTCCCACCGCCCGCTTCAAACCCTCCCATTAGATGAGCACTGGATTCACTAACTGCCGCGGATTAGCTCATCGATCCTTCATGCGGCGTTTTCAAAGGATAAACACGGCCATGAGCACAAAAATGCCACGCGCGATTCTTGAAGGTTCATATAGAGGCAGAGACCTTATATTTTAGTATCCCTACGACTTTCTAAACATTCGGCTAATGTAACTGGAAATTACATTGACACACTAATTAGGCATATTGAAGCAACACACCCATCGTACATACGTGACACAAACCATTTCCTTTACGAAATAGCAGGTCCTAACCTTCCGGAAGGAGCCTTCTTGGCAACATTAGATGTAGTCTCTCTATACACAAACATTCCTCATTCTGATGGCATCACATCTATAACCGAAGCGTATGAACAAAACAGAAAAAAGGAATCCCCTGCTCCACGTGTTTTAGAAATACTGGTGAAGATCGTGCTCGAATATAACAACTTCGAATTCAACTATCAACACCATTTGGAAATTAACGGCAAAGCCATGGGTACAACGATGGTCCCCACCTACACCAACTTCTTCATGCATAGTATTGAATCTAAATTGTTGAAAAATTGCCCCATTAAGCCCCCCCCCCCCCCCTAAACAAACGCTACTTGGATGGCATCTTTTTAATATGGACTGATACAGAGCAAGAACTCATAAATATTTATTGAGAACTTCAACCTCGTCCATCCCAACATATATTTCGCTTACACGTACTCCCAAACCACAATTAACTTCCTACATGTTGAGATTTTGGTAAACTATGACTCACTTACCACGGGTGCATATAAAAACCGACAGACTGTCAACAATACCTACATTTTCAAAGCTGCCATCCTTGTCACTCTAAAACAAGCATCCCATACAGTCAGGCACATCGGTTTAATAGAATATGTTCCCAAGATGAAGACTTCGTAAAAAATTCCATACGCAAGCGAGAACCCCTCATTAACAACAATACTCCACCCCCCGCCATTCCCGACAAAGCCATTCAAACGGCATCTAAACTCAACCGAGAGCAAATACTGGAGGTTCGTCGATACAGCGAGCAAACAGACCACCGGGCAAATCTCGTACTTAGCTTAACCAGTAACCCGCCTAACATAACCAAAATCCTCAAAAAACATTTCAATATTCTCGAACGAAGCGAGCGCCTCGCCAAAATTTTCAGCGCTCCCCCTCATGCAGTCTACAGACGACCTAAAATCATTCGAAACATTCTAATACACTCAAAAACAAATAACCAGCCGGTTTTGGGGCGCCGACCATGTGGAAAAAGTAGAAGCCAGGTCTGCAAACACATACAAACATCAAGCTGTGCAATAAGCACAGCTTCAGGCTTCAAATGAAAAATTAATGGCAACTTTGGTTGTGATTCCTGCAACGTAATATACCACCTAGAATGCAGTGTATACAGTATGCAGTACATTGGGCACGCCGTTAACCCTCTAGGAATTAACTTTAATAACCACCGCGCGCATACCTTATCCCTACCCAACCTCAACTTGTCAAAACACATTAATGAGAAAAACCTCCCCATTTGATGCAATTAAGTTAATAGTCTAATAGGGTCGGTTCCACAACACCCGGGAAAGAGAGCAAGGCGAGTCGTACTTTATTTACAAATTTGGAAGAATTCCTCACGGCATTAATGGAAGTCCAGGAGTATTGTCCTCCACCCGCTCCTTGCAGAGCCAGTGCTCACCTTACGAGTGCCGGTTTGACAAACCTTGGTCGTTTCTCGCCAGCGGCATCTCTTTCAAGCTTCGCCCATCCGCTTCCACAAAGCTCTTCATCCCCCACCTCACCCCTATCTTCCCACTTCAACCACCTCGCCGAGCAGGGTGCAATTGAATAACCCTCCCGCCATTCACATTTACCCCCACACGACACCTTCCCAAACTCGGATGTTTTGCCGCCGGTTTTTCTTTTTCTTTTGAGTGTGTCTGCGTGTTTTTATGTGCAGTGCACGTGTGTCTAGTTAAGTTCACTACGCTGCTGATTCGGCCTTGACTCTTGGTGCCGAAGAGGTTCCAGATGACAGAAATCTCTTGCCTTGTCTGCATTTTATTTTGTTTACTTGTTTACTCTTCTTGGCCGCGGCACGCCAGTGCACCTGAGTGCACGCATCTCTAACTTTTATCTGTTCGGCGATTTCCCCACCGTCTGTTTCTGTGCACCTTACTCGCCGCCGCTCTGTTGTTGCCTTGGGGGGTGGCTATTTTCCTCTCCCGCTCGTCGTGTTTCTTTTTCTTCCCGGGCCGGCTCCTCTCGGCTGCTCTGTTGGGGGCGGGGGACAGCGCGTTTTTCTCTTTCTCTGTTTTTTCCTCTTTCTCTCTTTTCTAGTCTTTTTGTGCCCATTTTCTTTCCAGCCTGTTTTCTTTGTTCATGTGTCCGACATGTGTGCCAATGCCAACTCCTTAAGAAGGAGAGGAAGATCGCTGTAGCATCAGTCTTGAGAAAGGACAGGCTCCGTCCAAAACGTCGACTCAAAATAAATCTCTCTAAATGAAGCGTTTCTCAGCTTTG
>JARKHS020020734.1:0-28397 GCA_030143305.2 Amblyomma americanum | reverse complement strand
GAAAAAAGGGCAACTAATCTGTATAGCAGCGGAAAATGCAAACTGCACCCTACTAACAGATGAGAACCAACCAACGCGACTAGGGAACAGCGTTAGCCCAGACACGTGCCCAGACCTGACTTGTCAGAGGAGCGCGGCAGGTCGAGTGGGAGAACTTGCTGGAGAACCTGGGAAGTGACCACTATGTAATCAAGGTCACCCTTGAAGCAGATAATACTAAAAGAAAGATTGGAACCGCCCACATAACAGACTGGGACGCTTTCCGGGGCGATTGTGGGCAGATGCAAGGCGCAATCACCTCAATAGAGGAATGGAGCAAGCAGCTGAAAGAGTTGCAGGAACAAAACACGCAAGAGATAGACAGAACGGAAGTCACACCGGAAGTGGATCCGAGGCTGCTTAGGCTATGGGAAGCAAGGCGAGGGCTCACAAAGAGATGGAAAAGACAGAAGCTTAACAGGAAGCTACGACTCAGGATCGCAGAGGTCACCAAGAAGGCAGAGGAGTATGCGGCACACCTCGCCAGACAGGGGTGGGAGCAGTTTAGTAGCTCTCTGAACGGCACCCTTAGCACGGCCAGAACGTGGAGGATACTCAAAGCTCTCATGGATCCAACAAAGACAAAAGCAGAAAGTGGGAAAGCAATACAGAGGCTGGTCCACAACAGCAAAGAGTCAGATGAAGAGATCCTGGAGGCGGTCAAGAATAAGTACTATGGCACAGACAAGCCGCAAGGATACCAAGGAGAATTTCAAGGGCAGGAGAACCCGCACCTCGACAGGCCGATAACCGAAGATGAGGTTTATGCAGCCACCAGGGTGGTTACCAGAAACACAGCAGCAGGAGCCGATAAAATCAGAAACTCGTTAATTCGCAACCTCAGCGATGAAGCGGTGATGCAACTCACAGACTACCTCAATACACTGTGTAGAGAAGGCACACTGCCACGGGATTGGAAGCATGCAGAAGTTGTTATGATTCCCAAGCCCGGCAAGAAGTTGGAGATAAACAATTTGCGCCCTATCTCGCTCACGTCGTGCCTAGGCAAGCTTTTTGAGAGTCATCACAAGGAGAATACAACAATACCTGGAAGATGAAGATCTGTACCCGCACAGTATGTGCGGCTTCAGAACAAATCTATCGACGCAGGTCATCCTGTTACAGATCAAGGAGGAAGTCGTAGAAGCCGCCCCAAAAACATGGGAGAGCATCATCATGACACTGGACATCAAGGGCGCGTTCGATAACGTCAGCCATGACGCCATCATGGAAGGGCTAACCACCACCAACTGCAGAAGAAGAGTACACGACTACGTAAGGGCCTTCCTGTCAAACCGCACAGCTACGGTTGGACTGGGGGTCCTACGCAGCAAGATCTGCGAAACACCAAACAAAGGCACCCCGCAAGGCTCAGTGATCTCGCCGGTCCTCTTCAACATAGCCATGATTGGGCTAGACAGACAGCTGAGCCAGATAGAGGGGGCACAGCACGCTATGTACGCCGATGATATAACGATCTGGATCAGCCAGGGCTCCCCAGGGCAAAAACAAGATCTCCTGCAGCAGGCAGCCACATGCGTGGAGAACTACGTCAGAAAGAGAGGCCTGGCATGCTCCAACGAGAAGTCGGTAATTCTACGAGTGGGCAAGAGACCATCCAAAGAAATATACAACATAAAAATTGAAGGGGAGGTCCTCCCGGAACGCAACATGATCAGAGTGTTGGGAATGTGGATCCAAAGCAGCGGGAAGTGCAGCCACACCCTAAGCCTTCTCCAACAATCAATGCAACAGGTCAGCAGAATGATCACCAGAGTATCAAAGAGAAGATTTGGCATGAAGGAGAGTGACACGATCAAGTTAGTCAAGAGCCTGGTGGTCAGCCGCATAACATACTCACTCCCCTACCAAAAGATGACACAGCACGAAAAAGAACAAGCAGACACTTTAATCGGGACGGCTTTCAAGACGGCCCTAAATCTACCAAGAAATACGTCAAACGAGAAGCTCCTCAAGTTGGGAGTCCACAATACGTTTGACGAGCTAAAGGAAGCTCAAATAGGGGCTCAAATGTACAAGCTCCAGCAGTCAACCACCGGCCGAGCGCTCCTCCGAAGGCTGGGCTTCTTAAGTGAAGAAGTGGAAGATAGGGTTGCGGGCATACCTGATAACATTCGCCAAACACTCAGGGTGTGCCCAATCCCTCACAACATGGACCCTAATCTGCACGCAGGGAGAAGGGCTGCGAGAGCAGAGTATGTAGAAAAGCACTTAGCTGAAAAACAAATGTAGTATACGCAGATGCGGCTTTGCATCGATGGAACAGAAACACGAAGGAACACATAGTATCGGTGGTGGTGAACCATGAAGGGGACCTAGTCACCAGTATATCACAGAGCGGCTGCAGAGTATCCGAGGGGGAAGAAGCTGCGGTTGCGCTAGCAGTAGCTGAAGGATACCGCAGAAATAAATCGCCCACAATAATCACTGACTCCAAAGAAGCATGCAGGCACTACACTAATGGTAGGATCAGCAAGGGAGCGCTACGCATCATACTCCAGGCGGGACCCCCGAACAAAGAAATTCAGCACAAAATTTTCTGGCTGCCGGGGCACACCGTTGTGACTGGAAATCAGAGGGCCGACGATATAGCTCGCGAGCTTAGCAACCGAGCAGATACATCTAGTGACCCTGAGCCCACCACAACGGTGGAACCATCGTACGTGGAAATCCTAAATTACTACAGAGGACAGAGGATAGCGTATCCTCCACCACACCAGCTATTAACGCAATATGAGGCAGTCGGTTGGCATAGACTGCAAACAGGAAGCTTTCATAACTTACACATAGTTCACAAAATATTTTCGAACCAGTACGCGGACACATGCAAGTGGTGTGCAGCCACCCCCACTCTATACCATATTACATGGGAGTGTAAAAACAATTATTCTTTCCATAAACTAAAAGATCCCAATGCGGAACAGTGGGAGAGCCTGCTCACCAGCAGCGTGCTGGCGGTCCAAAAAGGACTGGTCCAGCATGCGTGTTAAGTAGCAAGACTCAGTGGGGCCTTGGAATAAGGGCACCACCCCTGGAAGACTCGGAACTTCAACATGAAGACACCCGGGTCCCGCTGAATTGACAAATTTTTCTCGCCAATAAAGTTTTTTTTTCTCTCTCTCTCTTCAGTTAATCTGTGGCTTAAAGAAAATCAGTTATAGAGCAGGAGGAAACGCAACCATGCCGCTGGTGGGATCCGAACCCACGATCTCCGAATATCGCGTCCGGTGCTCTACCCAATGAGCTACGGCGACGGCTGTCCCATATGCTGCTATCGTGGGTATTTGTGTTCTCCGTGTAAACGAACCTTGAGGGTGTTCACCAGCGCCGCCCTCGTCCATAGCAGCGGACGTAGCACGTCCTGTATTACCGCGAGTGTGACGTGGAACGTCATATAACGGCGATGGCAGAAACTGTGCCAGAACCCTCTTCAGCTATCTTTGTCATCAAGACTGCCGGAACCGAGACCCTCGTTAAAAGCTGTTACAGCACAAGACAAAGCAAATGAGGGGCTCTATTGACAAATATATGAAGGAAGCCAGCAGTCACCGAATCCAATGTGCATAGGGGAATGTTTCTATTTTTAATTTCTTTAAAATTTGTGCTGCTTATCAATAGGAGAATATTACTTCCGTTAATCTGTGGCTTAAAGGGAACATCCTTCGACCTTTGGGACACTAATTTTTCGAGAAGCAATATTACATCGGTATCCACTTTATTCACGTGTACATGGTCATATATATAATGTCGCGTGCCTTCGTAGAGCATCGACCGGAGAATAAGATCAACGGGTGGAGGACAGATAGGTAAAAAGGAAGAGGAATGGCAGAAAGACGATTGTATGTGTTGTAGGCAGCAGCCACTGCAGTGGCTAGGCCATCTGTTTGGCGTGGCTTGGATTGGCTGTGCTGCTGCGCGCTCGCGCCAGGCTCGCGGCGACTGGCATGCGTCTGGGGCTCGAGCCGGCATTCGCCTGGCTGGAATAAAGCTGTCTGGTTGGCGTCTCAACATTCCTGATTTCCTCAACTCTAAAGTAGGCTTCGTCGTGGTCCTGCTTCGATCGACCCCTCTGTAAATAAACCCCCGTGCGTGCTCAGCACGTAAGAGTTTTGGTGGAGGTACTGGGTGTCGACCGCCGAGCGTTCCATCTATCGAAGAAGCCGTAGACTCGCTGGCTTACCACCTATGCCATAGGGCATGACTGGAGGCGACAGTAACTAGCAACCAGAACTATCCAACAACTTCCCACATTATCGAGAGCTCCGGACCTTTTGGAAAACCTGAGGAGGGTGTTGACTAGTGGCTGATAGGCTACGAAAAAGTGAGCAAATATAATCGCTGGAACGCTGCTACTAAACTGGCTAAAGTTGTGTTCCTCCTTGCCGCCACTGCCTTTGGCTGGTTTTACAATCATGGGGATTCACTATGTACATAGGCTACTTTTACAAGCGAGATCAAGAAAAATTTTGGGGACTAATTGGCAGAAAAGATGCGTGCGGAACAGACATTGCTTCACTGGGCGCAATTACCCGGAGAGACTTGCACCGCCTACATCGAAGCTATCTTAAAGCTGTGCAAGCTAATGAACTTTAGTATGCTTGAAAAAGACAAAGTCGGCCACCTCCTAAAAGGAATAGCCGAAGACGCTTATAATTTCCTGAGTAGCAAAGAGATACTACGCACCACCACCGACGTTAAAATACATTTTAGAACATTTGAAGCTCTCAAGCTGCGTCGAATCATGCACTCCTAAATTCAGAAGACTGGCCAATGTCACCTTTGTAGCCAGTGTTGAAGCTTGTCCTCCACATTCTACGGCCGATATGATAGGAGAAATTGTGCGCGAGGAATTGTCTAGATCCACGGACACCTTATGCCATGCAGAATATCTGCGGGATAGTTGTGCACCGCGGGCAGATGTCGCCGCCCTGTTCACTCCGTGGACCCAACCTAGCGGCGCTTCGCATATGGACGATCGGAAGAACTATGCCCACCGTTATGCCCACCAGCCGACAGGAATGAGGCCCGCATACCCAGAAGACGTGGTTCGTAAGCAGCGAGAGCCCGGCTACAACCAACGCCGCGACTTTGTTCACCAGGCCTCTTCTGGCGATCACTGGCGCTCTCAACCTTTGTGTTACCGGTGTGGCATTGCAGGGAATATCGTTAGATATAACCGCCGCCGTTTCCCAACTACTCAAGACTACCGATCCCCGGTGAATATCCAGGGACAACTGCACACCGGACAGCGATCCCCGACTATGTCCGCGTGAGACACGTACCTTTCGACACATTTGCGGAGTTCATCACCTGCACCTGACCGCAGCGTGACGCCGCAACCTCAGCGCCAACTCAGGTCACCTTACTCTCGACGTCGTGTTTCCCTTCCGCCTCCGGGAAACTAGGAGGGGCGGCCGATGTAGGTGAGGCCACCGGCGAGTCGATGACGTCCACACCTCTATCCGTGTTTATGTTGAAGAAAAAATTGGAAGTGTTGATTGATAATGTAACAACAATGGCCCTTGTAGACACTGGTGCTACAGTATCCGTTATGAGTTTGAAGTATAAAAACGTTTAGGCAGAAAGGTAATGTTTAGTGGTAACAGTTCAGCGTTACTCTGTGGTGTTGGTGGTGAACATTTGGTCCCACTTGGTTTGTGCGCTTCGGATGTTGTTATTGGCGACCTAACGTTTTGAACAGAGGTTGCAGTGCTGCCTCGGTCAACGCATGATGTGATTATTGTTATTTATTTTCTGGAAGAGTGTGGTGCAACTTTCGACTGTCGTGCTGGAGAGTTTGCTTTGAATTCGTCTTTACTTTCGCCTCTTGTGGATGACTGGACGCCTGATTTTGGAGCATTTCCGGTGGCAGAATACACTATTGTACCAGCTTTATCTGCAGCATTCGTGCGGGTTTTCTCTATTCGCAATCAGTGCGATATTTTGAGGCTGTAGCGCAGCCAACGACACACGCCAGCTCTAAAAAGAGTATCCTCGTGCCTCGTTGCGTCGTTCACGTGGTCAGAGGCCGCACCGAGCTGTGGACATTCAACCACTCTGAAGAGCTAGCTGTGTTGCCTCGGGGCCTAAAACTCGCCCGTTTTGAGGAAGGCGTTTTAGGTTCCGTCGCGGCGTTAACCAGCTCTCTCATTGGGCAGCCCGTGCAATGAGATATGGAGACCCAAGTTAGGTCTATGATTAATCAGTCTCTTTATACAACCAAGCGTCGCATTCCGGTGGAAGTACTTCTGAAGCACGTGATCGTGTTCGACTTAACCAACGACAACTCAACATCACTACCTACCAGTGGTATTCATCGCACGATCAACACCGGGTCCGTGATACCAGCCGCTACTGCGTCTGAAGTATCCCATTTCCTACTTCAATTCCTCATTCTTCGCCATGGCCCTCCTGCAGTTCTAATTAGAGACCGTGGCCGCCAATTCACAGCGAACGTTGTCGAAGAACTTCTAAGCCTCAGCGCTTGTAGGTTTCGCCACTGGACACCATATCATCCCCAAACGAACGGCGTGGTCGAACGCACTAACCGGACGCTCACCACCATGCTGGCTATGAGCGTCGCTGCTGATCATAAGTACTGGGATGGCGTCCTCCCGTTCATTACTCACGCTTACAACCCAGTGCAACATCAGAAAACTGGCTACAACCCCTTCTACCTGCTCTATGCTCGCTCGCCTCGCTGTGGCCTCGATACCATACTGTCATTTTTCATTCATGATTAACCTTCTCTAGCTACCACACTCTGCAGAGCTGAAGAAGCTCGCTAGCTTGCCCGTGTTCGAATTTTACCTACGCAAGAGCATTCCAAAAACCGCTACGACGCCCGACACCAACTAGTTTCTTATTTTCCTGGTGACACTGTGTGGTTGTGGACACCTCTACGCAAGTGTGGTCTTTGTCAGAAGCTGCTTTCACACTACACTGGACCGTTTGTTGTGTTAGAGTGCATAAGCGACCTGAATTACGTTATAGAACGCCTCCCTGCAAGTGGTCGACGGTCACGCCAGTCTCAGGTGGTGCATGTAGCCCGCCTTAAGCGAGAGCCCTGTTATGCTACCTTTGGCACCAAGACTGCCAGAACCGAGACCCTCGTTAAGCAATTAGCAGACGAGAGAAATAAAGGAAATGAGGTACTCGTTTTGACAAACTTAGAGGGCTCTCGCACAGTTTCCGCCCTCGTCGTTAGATGGCGTTCCGCGTCACACTCGCGGTAACACAGGACGAGCTACGTCCGCCGTTATGCACGAGGGTGGCGCTGGTGAACACTCTCAAGGTTCGCTTACACCAAATAAACATAAATACCCACGAGAGCAGCAGACTGGACAGCCGTCGCCGTAGCTCAGTTGGCAAGAGCAGCGGACGCGATATTCGGAGGTCGTGGGTTCGGATCCCACCGGCGGCATGGTTGTGTTTTCTGCTTCCTAATAAGTAATTTTATTTAACCGATAGACTAATCGAACTATTATTATCCCACTGATCAGCACTACACATAAAAAAGTAAACATTCCCCTACGCACCTTGGTTTCGATGACTGTTGGCTCCATTCAAAAGTATGTATGTATGTATGTATGCATGTATGCATGTATGCATGTATGCATGTTTGTATGTATGCATGTATGTATGTATGCATGTATGTATGTATGTATGTATGTATGTATGTATGTATGTATGTATGTATGTATGTATGTATGTATGTATGTATGTATGTATGTATGTATGTATGTATGTATGTATGTATGTATGTATGTATGTATGTATGTATGTATGTAGGTAGGTAGGTAGGTATGCATGTATGTATGTATACCTCCCACTGCACTTACCGAAGCCAGAATAGCAAGCTGAACAAAAAGAGGCGACTCTTGCAATGAATCAGACAAATAATTGGCCTATAATTGTCTTTGCAGTCACGTCTGAAGCCCCATTTGATGCAGGAAGACCGTTGCTCAATCTGACCCCATTAAATGCGGTTTTCTGATCGAACAGACTGTCCTCTTAGCGCCTATGCGTCGAGCTTGTTGTAAACAAATATGCGCTTTCTAAACACCCGTATGCTCTGCGTATTTTTGTTAAATCCTGCCATCTTAGAGCTTGTTGCATCGCTATGCTACTCCGGTTTTCTAGATGTGACAAAACCAATTTACATGTGTTTGAAGGCTTCCTTGTCGGTTCAATTTTTTTCGCGATGTTGCATGGCCAAAATGCTTTTCACAACTTCCAGAATTTCCTTTAAGTGCAACGCAGTGGAGTTAATCGCCAGTATTTGTGTTCAAGTTGAAAGAAATTGTGCATAATGCAATTTGAGCAGGGCTTAGGCGCTTTGTTTTCTTCCGTCGCTGTAAAGTGGGAGGCATTAAGCAAGATTGAGACTTTAATGAATTACGACGTTATCAGACGTTGCGCTTCTTCGATCGCATAAATTTGAATTTCCACTCAAATTTTCTTATCTAGATCGATTTACCTCGTTATCACAGGCCACGAAAAAATCGTGATGGCTAATGGATGCTACTATAGTAGCATTGTGTGAGTGTGGCTTGGGATGTGTAATAAGGGAGTATTACTCACTGACATCCACCCAAGCGTAGCCAAACGTCTACAAAAAAAGCTATACAGCTTCCTCATAAACTTCGTAGTTAAAGAAAAATTCGTCCTGGTCCAGGGTGCGAACCCGGGGCAACCGCTCGGGATATCTTTTGGGATATATCCCAAAAGATATCCCGAGGGATATGTCCCAAAAGATATCTAAGCCACACTTATAAAAGGTGATCAAAACAATGTGAGAGAAGGACAAGTGCAACCTTGTGCTAGAGGAACTTAAGGTCATTATAACGGAATGCAAGGATAATTGACACAAGTGTTCGCAGAGCAGCGCCCTCCTTGGGCAGTTAAATGAAGAATACAATACAGAACATACCTGGCCGTGCGCATGGCACGCGCGCTACAGCAGTTAACGTTGCCTCCCTGTGACGGAGAGAACTTAACGGGATAAATTCTTTTCATTGCTAACAGCTGTTGCGGTCGCTCGCTGATTTCGGTGCTCGGCTGCTGACCCATAGGACGCAAGTTCGATCGCATTTCGATGGAGACGAAATGCTAGAGGCCCGTTTACAGAGTGATGTCAGTGCAGGTTAAGGAACCCTAGGTGGTGGAAATTATCCGGAGCCCTTCACTACAGCATTCCTCATAGCCTGGGTGGCTTTACTATGTTAACCGCCTAAAACGAAACCAAACTATCTTTATCGTCACTCAAGGTGGCTCTAAGGATATCAGAGGCCTCGAACAATGAGAAATTACTGACCCCCAAACTGCTGTCATGTCTCAGCCGCGGCCACGCTACGCCAGCAAATGCACTATTGTGGTCACCACACCTGATCATGAGCCACGCACGACTACGTGTTTCTTAGCATTTAGTCTGTCAGTCCACGCAGCTTTTACTGTAGTCGGTGCCGGAACAGACTACTTTTTTTAAATACGAATGTCCGTCCACGAAATATCAGTTCGTTACTTCAAACGCCATGCTCTTTAGTATATTCTCTCCTCGATGAAAGATAAAATAATTTAAGCTAGGCTATCATCATCATATCAGCCTTACTACGCTAACTACAGTACAACAATCTCATACATAGGCCTTTAAATGTACCCAGTTCAGTGCCAGCTGTGGTCATCTATGCTCAGGGTTTTTTACCAATGGTTGCCGAATCCAATGTTCGTGCTTTGTAACTCCGCATGTTGTACGTAAGTTTTTTTTAGCGAGAGCTACACTGGGCTACCAGTAGAGCATTTCGCGGTACATGGGAGATGCCAGTTGTGCGCATGCGCCGTTACCATGGCAACCGGAGAGGAGCTATAAGTGCGGCGTGAGCTTCGCCGTCGCCGCGGCCGCGCGCCCGCTTCACCATCACAGCCAAGGGTGACGCGCGCGGATGAGCAGTTGTGCGCATGCGCCGATACCATGGAAACCAGAAAGAACCCACAGCTCCACAGCTGCTCCGCGTTCTTCGTCGTCACCTCGCCACCTCGCTGCACGCCGCTCTATCACCCCGAACCCCGCGTCGCATGCGCAGCATTGCGTGTAAAAGGCGGAGATGTAGTGGGCGTCTGTATCACAACCTTTGACATGCATGCAAAGAAAGAGAGTCGAGCCGCTGCTAAACAGCGGTATAGACAAGAGAAGATTAACTCTTCTGATTCTAAGGTTATCGCCTGGCAGTTTGCTTGAACAAAATAAGAACGCTGGAGTCTGTGTGTACGTGAAACAAGGTATCACCGCTGCTAGACGTCTCCCTTCGATTGCGGTGAATAACGATGAAGCCTGCTGTGTTCGGCCTCTGGAAAGCGGCATTATCGTTCAAGGAGCCTACGTGGTACCGGGAACATCTGTCAAGCAGACGATTTATGTGGTTGGCTCGTGTATACCAGCCTACGGCACGGTTTCACAGCTGTGTGTGGCTTTGGGTGATTTCAACAGGAAACCGGACTCTCTTAGTGTATGAAAGAAAAGTTACTTCAATTTAGCTACGGACCCTCACGTCCAGAGTACTCAATCGGGAACTACTATAGAGCTTGTATGCTAAAGATTTTCTACCAAACTGATATACTGTATCGATAAAATTGAGACCGTACTTCACAGATCATCGGGCAGTCTTCGTCTCTGTCAAGCAAAATGAATTAAAGATGTGTACACCCAATGTCTCTCATTGCTAAACATACGGTGACCACAACAAGCTAAGCCAGGGAAACGTACCTCTCGCTACGTATATCGTTGCATAGCCGAGCTAAGCCACAGCCAATTTTTTTTTCAAATGCAATAAGATATATTTCCTCTCTCAAGGAGAAAGAAAGCACCGGGTAAAAATCGCGCGAGAGCAGCTTGACGAGGCCCGGTACCCTGAAGGGCAATAATTAAGAAATGCGCGAGCATGTCAACGCATGCTGTGCTACCCCCCAAACAAATATATATATATATATATATATATATATATATATATATATATATATATATATATATATATATATATATATAAATAGGGGCGATCAATTGGACTGATGCGCAGGAAATGTGATAGCATTCCTCTCTCACTCGCCAATCTATTCTACTACTAATTCTACACTAATCGTGATTCTATTGCAATTCTGAGTTCTTTGTCATCCACTCCCCAATCTATACGAATTTCGATTCTATTCCAACTCCCTACGATGAAACTACGCAAAATGTGTCACATTGTTAGACCGCGGCGAGTCCTCATACCACTGCCGGTGAAGTGGCCCAGTGGTTTAGCGATGCGGTAGTGTACTGGCCGGTGGCTGTTTCAAACACACCCACCGGTAGGGCTCCCACAAACCTCACTTTTGCACACATACTTCTTCGGGACACTATATTTCGCCCTTCGGCCTGCTGTTGTCTCAGTAATTTCCTGCTTAGACGCTCTTCTTCACGCGCCTACCTCCTCTTCCCTACGACTGGAGAGGAGGAGGACAAGAGGGACTGGGGGAGAAAGGGACGGTGACAGGTGAAGAAAGGCTGATCCCCTTAAACACCACCTGACAGGTGGAGGTTTCAAATAGGCGCCGACGCCTTACAGTTTTCGCTTTGATGGCCCCCTGATGCTCTGGCATTAAAAATAATCTGAAGCTAAACATGTTTGGGCGCGATTCAGTGCAGGTTGGCCCGGAGGCTCATCGGAGCTGCTTCGCGACCCGTTGTCGCTGGAGTTGAGCCCTCTGGCGGACTGCGACCGCTTCTTCAACAAGATACAGGCTCTGGTGTACGTACGACGGGGAGCCACCGGTGATGGCTCGGCAGGACTGGGGGAGGTCCTGTACGGGCAGCTCACCTACATCATCGACTCAGACCCCATTCGTATGTCTGTTCAAGCAGTTATGGTAGTTACTGCGCATTCAATCGTCAATGCAGAGCCAGCTTTTTTACTATGCGAAAGAGAAGAGGTGATTCCATGGGTGATTTGGATTCAGGTTCCGAGTCCTCACTGGACTGCGAAGGGTATATGGCTCCTTCGCTGATTCGGAGAGCTGGTCTGGATCGCCAATTGCGGCACGTCACACGCCCCATTGCTTTGCGCCAGTTTGACGACCTTCTCCGCTCTAGATCAACGAGAAGCAAATCTAAGCCAGCTGCCTATCTCCCCTAATGAAATAACCGTTGCGCTGATGTACGCGGTACATACTTCCATATCCCATAAGGTGCACGTATTATTCAGAAATACAACTGACACTGGCGCAATAACGATTGCAGTGTTCGATTGCAGTGTTCAAAGCCTCGTCGCCTCCCTCTACACTGTTCAACAATTTCTTTAGATGAGAACCGCTCCTGTATACCTTTAGACAGCGTAATTCCTTCTATCCTAGATATTTGAGACCGTAAAGTTCTTACATTAGTCATGGCACTGTCCGTGTAGACGGCACACGCCAAATTGAGGGTGGCAGACTGTGCGCACTGCTCAAGAGGCGTTACAATCGTCGCAATCGGGACGCTCACGACTTAACGGGGCCCTTGCCTTGCTTTGGCCTTCAGCTACCGTGTACACCCACACAAATACTTACTCGTTATCAGGCTGCTAACTTGTTTCTTCGCGCCAACCGAAAAATGTCTCATAGAAATCGCGTAGCTGCAGCCCAAGTTTTCGTCCGTCACCTGAGTGACGGATATCGCACATATTGCAGTCCTGTAGCAGTAATGCTCGAACATAGAGCCGGGAATGGCATCTTCTGGTCAGGTGGAATTTCACCAGCTCAGAGCCGAGATAACGAACACTTTGCAATTCTGAAGAGTAGATAGACGGCAGTAGTCACTTTTAGTTGGGCGTACGCAGCGACTTGGCGGGCAACCAATGGGCTTGCGCAGGACGCTACGTATCTCACAGCTTTTGCGGGCGTACTCACGCAACAAACCATAGCGTGCGCGCGCTATGGCCACGTTACGGGGGATGCGTTGACAAGATGGCGGTGGCCTGCTCGCCCGCTTCGGAATAAATATATGTCGCCGCTGGACTCACTGACACAATAGCTCGCTGAAATGGTAGAGGTTGGCTTTTATTTCACACACTCTCGCCCACAAGAAAAGGTATAAGCGATAACTATTCAGTTTTTCAGATAATTTGGTGAATTTCAAGCTTTTAGGCCTAACTAAATGCACTGTTTTCCTCTTGCAGCACCTGACGAAGCAGTTTTCTAAATTTTAGTATTTTGTTACACTTTGTTATATTTGCATAGTTTTTTTTTCTTGGAACAGAAAAAGAGTCGCAGTGCACTACAATCGTTACTAGTAATTACGCATGAAAATTTCTTCAACCCAGTGTTGATGTGCTTTGACATCTTTTCATTAGAGGGCGCAACTGTTTAGACATGCCTCTGAGGGATTCTACGCCACGGCCAACTGAAACTGTCGTGTTTGCACTAGTTACAACGTACGCAAGCTTACTACGTCCGCCCAACTAAAAGGGTCTAGTGACAGCGCTGCGCCTAGCGCTGCCGTGAGCTAGTTGGTGCTACGGGCTGCAGCACTGCTTCTAACGTTCCGCAAATACCTTGCCCTGTACCACCACCCGCGAAACATACTATCACGAATGCTCGAGTGCATTGCTTGGACTGAAGCCAGTTGCGCGGAGCTTTGCCTGCAGGGAAGCAGACCTTCTGTGCGGTGTGTCGAAGTGGCTGACGATAGCAGATGCCTTGCAGCCACCGTAGAATGTTCTTGGACCAAGCGGGTAAAGCTTCGCGCCGTTGGCTTGAGACCATGCAAAGCACTCGAGCATTTCGTGATTATTTTTGCGGATGGTGGTAAGCACCCCCTGTAGCAAACCCTTGCACGTCTCTACATATCTTAGATAAGAGCCGCCTCATCAGGCCGCTGGCTTGACGCCGTGCTTTTCGACACATTACATCACTTTTGGAAGCTTTTTGCGAATGGTGGAGAGGGGTGTGTGCAGAGGCAAGGAAAAGATTTGCCCTTCTCTTTCGTACACGATGAGTTTAACAAGTACGCTCTATTTCCCCGGCGACAGTGCTAAGCCCTGCCGATGGCTCCCGGGAGGTGGCCCTGGCTCTCGAAGAACACGTGACTCTCCCTCCAGATGGATTTATCATCGAATGGAAGGTGCGGAGCATCGATTACTACACAGCTTTGCTTTTTTACGCAGATTAGGCTACTCTGTTAATATTATTATTATTATTATTATTATTATTATTATTATATTATTATTATTATTATTATTATTATATTATTATTGCTTTACTGTTTTAGGGACACTAAGGTCGACTAGATTCTCTTATAAAAATGTCCTATGGCCGTCTATAGCTGTAGTTTCATGAGGATATGCTTTTCTTTAGACAGCTAGAAGCACTTGTATGGTTCAAAATCCATACCTCTAGTGTCATAGATTTTTCAGTAGCTGGCAATAAGCACCGCTTTCAGCGTGTATATACGGTCATGAAAGACCATACACGGAGATGGTTTTTTCAACAGACGCCCAGATGCCGTTTTTATGTGGGTTTCTAACGAGGGGTTAAATACAGAGTAATTATTTGTTCATAAAATAAATATTAAAGCTGCATAGCTGGCCTTGCTAGCCGAATGGCTGGACTTGAGTGGAAAGGTAATGAGTAAATATCTAGCCCATTAATCTTTAAACATTATTGCGTGCTGAGCGCTAACGCTATCGCTATTGGCTGAAGGCGTATACGACAGTGCAGAGAGCGGTATTGCAACGCGTATGGATTGTCATCCTTTCAGAGTTTATAGCCGGTGTTAAAACCCATTGGCAGTGCTGCAAAGGCTCGCAGCGGGGGGCGTGATTTGAAGTGTACTGTAGGGACAGGATAAGGGCAGAGTGGGTCAAGGATCAAACACTGGTTAATTACATTCTCGTTAAAATCAAGTAGAAAAAATGGGATTGGGCAGGGTATGTAATCCCATGGCCAGATAACCAACGATCCGTAAGGCTCAATGACTGGATTGTATGGGAAGGGAAGCAAAGCAGGGGCGGCGGGAAGTTAGGTGGGTGGATGAGATTAAGAAGTTAGCGGGGATAGGGTGGCTGCATCTGGCACTGGACCGGGTTAACTGAAAAGATATGGGAGATGCCTTTTCATGCAGTGGGCGTACTCCGGCTGCTGATTATTATGACGTACTTCGCTCGAGAGCGCTTGCGAACACTTCACATATGGCAGACGTTACGTCGCGCTCATAGCTCGGCACCTGAGTGCGAACTAGTTGAGGCAAATCATACGGTACTCGCGTGGTCGGATCCTGGAGCCATCGTTTGACGTTTGTTTGACCTCGCCCAAAATCACAACCTTCGTGGTCGAAATTATTCCGGAGCCTTCCGCTACGGCACCTCTTTCTTCCTTTCTTCCTTTTTTTCTAATAAATGACCTTACGGTAATCATAAGCTTTACATACGCAACAGATTTCGTACGTTCGGCGGAGGTCGGTGGTCCTTCTGGAGGGTGGCTGGCTTTCAACTGCTTTTTAGGATCCGATTTTGCCGTCGCTATATCGTTGTGCTGCTCTATATACTTCTATTGGGTGGAGGCATTGTGAAGGGTAAAGTTGGGATGGGAAGGTCAGTGGCGCTTGTCAAGGGTTCAGGTTGTTGAAAATAAACTTGACACGCTGCCTTGTCTCGAGCCACCACCAACGTACACCAGCTGGGCGCAGTAAGCTTCCGTAAGTGAAAAATGCCGGAATGCTGGTTCTATTTTTCGTCCTTCAGTAATATATTTACTGCCAAAACCCGGAATTCAGCGTTTGGCCCCTTCGATTTACACTAATGAACCAACTAAGATGTCCCTCAGGTTCCTTCGAGCCCCAATCACGAAGGCTGTCGTCTATCTCGAAGCGATCCTGCAGGATCCGAACATGCCAACTGAGTACTTCCAGATGTTCCTGGACCTCGTCGGCGAGACACGCCGGAGCCTCACCGAATTAGATGAGCGCATTCTAGAGAATGTCCACGCGGACGACGAGTTAAGCGCCGAGATGTCCTCCGCGCTTAAATACGACTGGTAGGACAGTTTTGTGGCGACCACCGTTCGTCCTGCCACGCTGCTTTCCTCAGCAGCCGTACTTGCCGCCGCATTGCCAACTGCCGGTGAGCGCTGTCCAGGAGGCACGGCACTGACCATACAACTCGCTGCAAGCGCGAACTCAGCACCTGGGCGACCCTCGAGTTCCGCCAAGCTCTCAAATTGCTGCGCTACCAAAGCCCCCATTAACAGTGTTCCTCGAAAATTTCAGGACTGGGCAAGGTGGCGGTCTCGACAAGCAGCTGCGCACGAATATCAAGAATTTCAGCGAGACATTGACGTAGACCCCTGAAGGAGACTACATCTTGTACGCTTACATCTCGTCGGGGTGCCAAAGCCCTTCTTGGGAAATGTCGATGTCTACAGCTCTCCGATGTCATGCCGCCAACAGACGACCACCAAGAAAAGTAGTGCCGGTCGCCAGGGCCACTCAAAATCTACAAGCCCGAGAACAAAAAATCCAAAGTTAACGTGACTCGACCAGACCAAATCCCCCCAGAAGATTTGACGGCCCAGCGCAAAGTAGTTGTTTTACAGAGAGTTTGGTCACGAACCTCTCTTCTTCGATAAGCTACTTAGCTTATCGACAAAGCTCTATATAAGCCTTGAGGCCCTCCGAGAGCATTGCCGACCGAGATTCTGAGCTTCACGAAGTTAGCTGGAAGTCTTTCGGTAACATATATTAAGGAGCCTAAATTAAATTTTAAAGGAAAGAGGTGTGAAGAGACCTCCGGAGAACAATCGGGCCGAAAGATGAACTAGGCGACAGGTGTACCCACACAAACGCACATTTATTACACCCTATGTGACACACACACTAGAACACAAAACTAACAAAACTAACAAATACTAAACACAAACAGTATAAATACACACGACCAGGGCACACTGCTACCAGCGTATACTACTAGCGTTCTAATATTAGCGGTCAGCGTTCGTGCTCACGGTCGGTTCGATGCGGCTGCGGCGTTGAATGGATCCAGTAGCCGGCATCGAGGCGGCGTTCGACGTGCTTTGGCTGGCGTCGCTGGCGGCGTTCGACGCGCTTGGGCTGGCGTCGCTGGCTGCGTAGCGTAAACTCCCCGTCCAAGCGCCCGTGTAGGGGATGCCGGTGTTGTTGACGTTGAGGGCACCACCCGGATGGGTGGCAACAGCGCTGGAGACACCCCTGGCCGTAGCAGGTGGTAGCGTCCTCCGTTGACTCCCCGCAACGGGCTCAGGCACGGCAGGAGGTCCACGACGCGATGCCGTAGAACGCGAGCTTACCAGAGCAGTAGCCGGCGTCGCTCTCTTCCAGCCGATGCGTCCCTGACCCGCCAGAGCCTCCGCTTCTCTGCTGTTCCCCACGTGCCTCGCTCTCCCTCGCCCTTTTATAGCCTCGGAGTTAGTCCACGTAAGCCTTGTCGTCGTCTTCTTCTCTTCACTACCAATCATCTCTCTCCACCTCACCGAAGGCTTCTCCACCAATCATCTTCCTCCACCTCACCGAATGCTTCTTCTTCCTCTTCTTTATTCTTCGGTTAATCCATGTCGTCTTCTTCACGCCTTTTTCCTTTAAAATTTAATTTAGACTTTTTAATATATGTGACAAGGGCCACCTCTCTCAAGAATTTTTCCATGAAAATCTGCTCACACCATCCTCATCTCCAAGCCATCCAGCGAATCAACTATCTTCTGTGGCGATTCTGGACCCAGCGCACAACACACCGCAGAGGTCCAGCACGCACCAAACGCACACCACTAACACCGCACACCAAATTGCGTTTTCAGAACACTAACACACCTCTGCCGTTGTCCGTCCAGAGTCTTTAATAAACATGTTCATGTCCACAACACACTCTCTTGTATGATCACATAACAGCAACAACAACAAGAACAAGATAAATCACAGAGATAGATTAACACAGCAACAAAAAGATACATCCCACAGATACCTAAGGATGTTCCGTTAGCTCTATCTGTATACAAGTCTAATTTGTAACACATGACCTCCGTTTTCCCTGGCCCATCCGAAAACGTCTCCCCCTTGATTTGGAGTAGAGCTGTGATCGTATGTCTTCATTCACATCGGGCTTCATTAGTACCTCATCCCCTCCTGCAGTTTTCTTCCCACTGCATATGGGCACTTCGTCAGCATCACCTGTATCTTCGGCCACTACCGCACATGCTACCTTAGGGGCGTACCGTACGGGACCACTTTCTTCGTACTTCTTCAACATATTTACATGGAAAACGTCCTTAGTGTCATCTATCAATAATTCTTAACCCATATCCTTTTTTTCCGCGTCACAAGGTACAGACCCTTCCATTGCATCACTAACTGATTATGATCCGTGGGTAGCAGAACAAGAACTCTGTCGCCCTTATTCAGATTTCTGTGAATGGCTCTATTGTCATCATATCCTTTATTTCGTTCGCACGCCCTTTCCAGGTCCTGATATGCAAGCCTGCATGTTTCCTTCAACCGGTCCCGTTGCTCAATAACGTACGTGTATGTTGCCTTGAGATCTAATTCAATCACTTTATTAGCCCACAGCTCCTTGAGTATTGTAAGTGGACATCTAACGGTTCTCCCATACATGTCGAAAGGCGAGAAACCAAGACTCGTTTGCGGTACTTCGCGGAAAGCGAACAAAAGATCTGGGAGATATCTATCCCAATCAGTAGGTCTCTCCTGGCACATTTTCTTGATCATGTTTTTGAGGGTCCCGCTAAACCGCTTCACAAGCCCATTACACATGGGATGATAAGGCGTTGTCAGTAATTGCCTTACTGACAAAAGGCGGTTAACCTCCTTCATTATTTCCGACGTGAAGTTCGAGCCCCGGTCACTCAAAACTTCCCTCGGGAACCCATAACTGGAAAACATTTCCACAAGAAAGACCCTCCGCCACTTGGATACTGTCAATAGTTCTCAGTGGAATAGCGTGAGGATAAAGAGTGGCCACGTCAACGAGAGTAAGCACTTATCTACTGCTCTTGGCGGATACTGGAGAGATTGGCCCCACAATGTCAATCGCCACTCTTAGAAACGGTAGGCCGATGGCTGGCATCTTGCCCAGAGGTACAGGACCAGCTCTTCCCTTCGGAACTGTGCGCTGGCACACATCACATGAGCGAACAAAGCGCTTAAGTTCACTCTGAACACTCGGCCAAAAGAACTCCTCGGTGATCCTAGACACCGTTTTTGGAACACCCTGGTGTCCAGCCATAATGGCGTCATGTCCGAAGCGTAGCACGGTCTCTCGTATATCTCTCGGTAACACCAGCTGTTGGACCCGCCTTCCTGATCTAAATATGCATTTCCTGTGCAGAAGACCATTTACCAATTGATATTCGAAGGACGTGCGACTCTTCTTTCTTTTCGCTTTTTCCCCGACTCTTTCGAGGAAAGTCTTCAGGCTCGGGTCTCCTTTTTGCCTAATTGCAATTTCGCCCGGTGTTACGTTCAGGCACATCGTAACAGGAGTAGAGAGCGGACGCTGCGTTGCTCGGGATGTCGCTTGAGCTCTTGTCTCCACTGCCGACGAGAAACGGACTGCACCCGTCTGAACAGTCGCGGGCCTTTCCACCTTTGGATGTTCTTCAACGTCGAGCATCCTCCACTCGGGAACGGGGTCTTCAACACTTCTTGCACCCGTAATGTTTACCAAGATGAGATCGTAGATGGGTTGGTCTACGCATTTTACCACTACCTTCCCAGTATAATATGGCGTGGACACTAGAATCCTGGCTTCAGGAAGGTACCTTACTGCGCTATCTACAAGAGTGACGGCCGACGCTTCCCCTGTAAGATCCTCGTCCTTCACCAGGCTTCTCCGAACGAAGACTAAGTGGCTCGCTGTCTCTAAGCACCAATATAGGACGGTCCCCTATTTGCCCAACCACCACCGGCATTGCTGCTTTCGACTTGGGTGTTCCACTCACTGCCTCGTTGTGCGAAATCTCTCACGAAAACCCTCTGCCGTAAGCCTGACTCTGGAGGAGTGCCTTTTTGACTTTCTCGTAGTCCATAGAATCAGCAGCAGGCATCCTTCCAAACACATTCAGTGCCTCTCCGACTAAACACATGCTCAATGCCGTGGCCCATTCACTGTGCTCCCAGCCTTGCCCCAAAGGTGTCCGCTCGAATCGTTGCAGATATGCGTCCAGATCATCTATTTTGTCATCGAAAGGAGCCATCAGCTTTCTTGGGCAAACTCTGGCTGGTCTAGGAGATTCTGTACCCGCTAAGGAACGCTGATCATTTTCCGTGATCTCCTAATATCCTCCCGCGACATGCGCCTGTTTCCACAAAATAAACTCCTCCCGTTCTATCCTTTTCTCCTTTTCTTCTGCCTTGCGAGCTCTTCTAGCTTCTCGCTCTTCTTCCTCGCGAGCTCTTTTCTCTTCACGCTCTTCTGCCTCGCGAGCGTATGCGCGTACTTGCGGCCTCTTACTCTCTCTGCCTCTTTCCCTCCTCCTCATAGAGATGCATCGCCACTTCCTTGCTTAACCCTAGCTTTAGCGCCAGTTCTAACGTTCTTGCCAAATCCATACTTTCTGCCGTCGAGAGATCGGAAAGATTCGAGACAAAGCAAAAAGAAAAAATGAAATGAATCCTGGCAGAGGCTCGCCACTTATCTTTGTCACGGATCTCTCCGGAGAACACTCGGACCGAAAGAATGGACTAGGCGACAGGTGTACCCACACAAACGCACATTTAATACACCCTACGTGACACACAGACAAGAACATAAAACTAACAAAACTAACAAACACAAAACACAAACACTATAAATACACACGATCCGGGCACACTGCTACCCGCGTCTACTACTTGCGTTCTTCCATTAGCGGTCGGCGTTCGTGCTCACGGTTGGTTCGATGCGGCTGCGGCGTTGTATGGATCTAGTAGCCGGCATCGAGGCGGCGTTCGACGCGCTTGGGCTGGCCTCGCCAGCGGCGTCGCTGGCTGCGTAGTACAAGCTCCCTGTCCAATTGCCCGTGTAGGTGATGCCGGTGTTGTGGGCGTTGGGGCACCACCCGGGTGGGTGGCAACAGCGCTGGAGACACCTCTGGCCGTAGCAGGTGGTAGCGTCCTCCGTTGACTCCACGGAACGGGCTCAGGCACGGCGGGAAGTCCACGATGCGATGCCGTAGAACGCGAGCTCACCGGAGCAGTAGCCGGCGTCGCCCTCTTCCAGCCGATGCGTCCCTGACCCGCCGGAGCCTCCGCTTCTCTGCTGTTCCCCCATGCCTCTCTCTCCCTCTCCCTTTTATAGCCTCGGTGTTAGTCCACGTAAGCCTTCTCGTTGTCTTCTTCTCTTCTCCACCAATAATCTCTCTCCATCTCACTGAATGCTTCTCCACCAATCGTCTCACTCCACTGCACCGAATGGTTCTTCTTCCTCTTCTTTATTCTTCGGCTAATCCACGTCGTCTTCTTCACACCTCTTTCCCTTAAAATTTAATTTAGGCTCCTTAATATATGTGACACTTTCAAATGTTGCACAGCTGGCATGGTGAGGCAGCCTATCGACAAAGCTTATAAGCTTCACGTAAGCCTCTAGCGAATTTACAAATTCATGGAAAAGCAGTATTAAGCTAGCTGGCGCATTTTACTACTTTTTTTCGGACATTTCGATAGAGAGTTGCGTCCTCTCATGCTAGAAAATATGTGTTCACTCATAATGACAACACAGTGCACTGGATTCAGCCCGTCACACGGATGAAGTTTTGTCATTTGTAAGATACTTGAACAACAGCAGTACTTGTGACATTGACGGTTTTGAAGAATTCCTTGTTTTTTATGCAGTTGATATTACTGCGTCAACACTCGTCCATATTGTAGTGTGGAATCAGCATTTTTTCATAGAAAATGCAGTCTGCCAAGTTACCGTTTTTTATAAGAAAACAGATCGCAGTGATCTGGGAAATTTCAGACCGGTATCCATTTTAGCTATCTTTTCAAAGGTTTTTGAAAAAATTTTGCATTTAAGGAGGGCATTTTATTGAAAAACATGACCTGTTAACGCCGCGACAATATTGTTTTTTTAGGCAAAAATTTGTTGCGTTAGCATTGCTCGGTAAGAAAGATTGTGCATTAACGCAGTTTAAAAACAGTGCTGTAGTTGTCAATGTCGCAGACTTTTCCAGAGCCTTTCATTTAGTTTGTTATAACATTTTGCTAGAGAAATTATTGTGGCATACGAGGACAGAATTATCTCTTATTATATGTCACCTTTCGAAGAAACACAAATAGTAAGAATAGATACATTTACTTCTATGGCTAGGATTGTACATCGTGGAGTACACCAGGGAAGTATTTCAGCGCCAATAGTTTTAAATATTAAATATTAAAATTTTAAATATCCTTCTCTTTGCAAAAGAAATTAAAGTACGATGAAATCCTTAGAGGAATCTTCGAGAGTCACTTAAATGAAGACCACTGAAAGCAAAACAAAGGCAGTTATATTCATATTATAAACAAAAACGTAGCATATGAACGGGACGTAGAAAGGCGAAGACAGGACGGTTGCTACACTTACAACTGAAATGAATGAAATTCGGCAGTAAACCACACCCCATTGCAGAGCAACAACACGCATGTGCATAACATAAAACAAGGTAAAAACAAACTGATAATCTTAGGGCCTGTGGAAAAAGATAAAAAAGGAGAAAAGAGAAAGAGCGATAGATAATAAAAGGTGCTAAGGAAACTAAAGTACGTTTTAAAAACTTCAATTCCTTCTCCATCAGATACACAGATGGGGTACTAATGCACGTGCGTTCACTACATTTCGATATTTCCTGGGCTTCCAAGAGTTCCCTAGCCAATTGGGTTTTACCACGCCCTACAATCTTAGTGCTATTAGGCAGGGGAAAACAACCATTGCACTTCTTGCAATGCCCTGGTACGTGTTCTCCAGTTTGTTGGCGAAGTGAAGAGGCATGTTCACCCAGCCTCACGTTTAGACACCTGCCCGTCTGCCCAACGTACACAGACCCATATCGGAGAGGGAACTGATAAACAATATCTGTTGCGCATGATACGTACGGTTTTCTATGTATTGTGCTACAGTCTGGTTCTCTTTGCCTCTCTCGATCTGCTAAAGCACAAAGCATTGCCAGCTTGAGGAGCGTAGAAAACATGACGTCAACCCCAAATTTCGCTGCCACTCTCTTCAAGTTGTGGGAGAGCCTGTGTACATATGGCATAACTTCAAACTTCTTATTCTTTTGGTCACCTGGTGTGATAGGACGTAATCGAAGCTCTTGTTTTTCTTTTAGCAGTTTATTTCTGAGAGCATCTGCAACTGCCACAAGAACATCGACAGGGAAGCCTGCTTCCTTAAGTCTCTCGACCTGAATGTCAAAACTTCTTCCTACTCTGTGAGGGCATGACTTTCAGTTTTGACATTCAGGTCGAGAGACTTAAGGAAGCAGGCTTCTCTGCCGATGTTCTTGTGGCAGTTGCAGATGCTCTCAGAAAGAAACTGCTAAAAGAAAAACAAGAGCTTCTATTACGTCGTATCACACCAGGTGACCAAAAGAAAAGGAAGTTTGAAGTTATGCCATATTACACAGGCTCTCCCACAACTTGAAGAGAGTGGCAGCGAAATTTGGGGTTGACGTCGTGTTTTCTACGCCCCTCAAGCTGGCAATGCTTTGTGCTTTAGCAGATCGAGAGAGGCAAAGAGAACCAGACTGTAGCACAATACATAGAAAACCGTACGTATCATGCGCAACAGATATTGTTTATCACATCCATCTCCGATGTGGGTCTGTGTACGTTGGGCAGACGGGCAGGTGTCTAAACGTGAGGCTGGGTGAACATGCCTCTTCACTTCGCCAACAAACTGGAGAACATGTACCAGTGCATTGCAAGAAGTGCAATGGTTGTTTTCCCCTGCTTAATAGTACTAAGATTATAGGGCGTGGTAAAACCCAATTGGCTAGGGAAATCTTGGAAGCCCAGGAAATTTCGAAATGTAGTGAAGGCACGTGCATTAGTACCCCATCTGCGTATCTGATGGAGAAGGAATTGAAGTTTTTAAAATGCACTTTAGTTCTCTTAGCACCTTTTATTATCTATCGCTCTTTCTCTTTTCTCCTTTTTTATCTTTTTCCACACGTTCTAAGATTATCAGTTTGTTTTTACCTTGTTTTATGTTATGCGCATACGTGTTGTTGCTCTGCGATGGGGTTTGGTTTACTGTCGCATTTCATTCATTTCAGTTGTAAGTGTAGCAACCGTCCTGTCTTCGCCCTTCTACGTCCCGTCCATATGCTACGTTTTTGTTTATAGTATGTCTGACCAACTGGCCCCTCAGTATACTCTGTTAAGTTGTATTCATGCAAACAAAAAGAATTTATCTCTGCGTCGAGATATAGCAATAAACTCACGATGTATTCAATAGTCGGAAATTTCGAATCTCTTGGTGTTGTCTCTGTCGTTAACCTGTCTTGCGATAATCACGTCAAATATGTTCTGAGCAAAGTAAGTCAAACAAGTAGTGTTTAAGATACATCCTTTTCACAGACGTCAGACTCTTTTGTATGATTCCCTTTTGCTTCACATTTAAACTTATTATAAGGCATTAACACTTATTATACGGCAGCACAACATCCAATAATCTAGAAAATATTCACCTTTTACAGAATAAATATCTCCGGCACACATATAACACTTCCTACAAAGCATCGAAATAACTTTCTTTAATAATGTTCGTGTATTTTCTGACCACAAACTCTACAATTATCGCTTGAGTCACGTGTCTAAACTAGAAGTCTATAGAAATAATAGCAATCTGCGTAATCTCGCCCGACTGCAGAGCAAAGCTCCAAATTATATCACAAGACAATTTGAGGAGTGGTTAGTACCGACGCCATGGTCTTTGTACGGGAAACAGCTCTTTAAGTGCAAAATACGAACACTTTTAAGTGATTATATTTCAATCCGCTTTAATTTTTTCATATCACCATACAGGGAACTCCGGCTTCTGTATGGGTTTTCAATGTAATATTCTCTGGCTGTGTAAAATGTGTTTTTTACATCTGTTTCACTGGTGCTCGAAGGAATATGGCAGTGAGGAACATATATGAGTGATGTATATATAAACTGCTGTACACAGAGTTTCAAATTAAGCAATGGAAATTTTAGAAAAACTTGGAAAGATACATCGGTGCGGTGTCTCAGTTTGAGTTTGATCTTACGCGAAAGTGGACATTATTTATTTTGTCGAGCACAGTTAGAAGAATAATAATTAAATAAACATTTTAAACTCCTGATTAACATTAACTTTATGAAATTTTTAATTTTTAGTCTTAGGGCCCAATGTTTATATTGCGAAACTGAAGGCCGTCAAAATCGAAGGGGAGCAGATCTGAAACTCCAGAATCGGCAGCCGCTGCGGTGGCTGAGTGGTTATGGCACTCGGCTGCCGGCACGAAAGACGCGGGTTCGATCCCGGCCGCGGCAGTCGAATTTCGCTGGAGGCGAAATCTAGAGGCCCGTTAGCTGTTCGATGTCAGTGCACGCAAAAGAACCCCACGTGGTCGAAATTTCCGGAGTCCTTCACTAAGGCGTCTCTCATAGCCTGAGCCGCTTTGGGACGTTAAAACCCCATAAACCAAAACAGATCCGGCATCATGCGTCGAGATATCGAACGTGAAAAAAAAAAGAACGCTTTCGACATCTCTTGAAGTTATTTCTCAGGTGGCATATTGACAAAGTGGGTGGCCTTTGAATCAAATGCTGACGCAGTTTAGCTCCTTTAGGATGTTGATGATTTTGACGTGATTCCTGTGACGATGCCACGTGCAGCGACGTCACTTTATCAGCATGTAACGCGGGAAAGCTATTTTCTACGCTACATATCTCATAGCGAAATGCTGATTGAGAAATTTAATAAACTGGCCCCGTTTTGTGTCTCGAAAGCCTTCAATTTCTTAATATAATATTTTGTCCTAAGACCAAAAAATAAAAAGTTGATTATATTTTTAGTTAATTTTTTCGTATCACTCTAATATTTGTCATGTCATGTAATCAACCTGCACAGACCACACACGCGTATCTTTAGCTGCTTTTCAAAGAAAGTTCTGTACTCAATAATTTCAAACAGCCTGTATGTATTAAATATGAGTAAATGCATGTATGCATATGTGATTCGCCCTCTCTGCCGAAATAAGGGATTGTAAACCCTGAAGCTGGCCAAGGAAACCTTTATTCTACAGCCCTCATCACCCATCTCTAATTCATTTTTCATACAAGATGACAAATAAAGCAATTAAGCTCCGTCATCGACAGACATCTCATGAATGTGGAAAACTGGCGGCTTTTCTGACTTTTTGAAACCCCTTGCGCACTAGACCAATCACTTGCAAGTGCCGCTGAACAAGTCGATAGAGAGCACTACTTAGATTCCTATCAACGTTTCCCGGTACACCACGCCTGAGACCTCGACTGTAAATCAAAGCGAAAAGGCGATCGCGCTAGCAGCACGGGAATGAAGTGCTACCCAGACGATTCCAGCATAGACTCTGTCAACCACGGCCTTCAAATCCTTGAAACGCAACGCGTGTTGTCTCAGCCTAGATCAGAATTCACTGCACTTCCTCACTCCGTCGTCCCGCCAGAGAGTACACTCATCTGCGGCCCGAAGAAGCCTGTACAGCAGGTGGAGAATTTGCTGATTTTTCGGACACCTAGCAACTGCCCGATGGCAAAACAAGGACTGCAAACAGTTTTACCGCAAACGAATATTCTTCAAGTTTCAGGTTTTTACCTTAAGCTCTTGTGTTGTGCGTCGAAAAGACTCTTCCTCGGACTCTGATTTCATAACCACGAAGACAGGAGGCCACAGCTCACTGCTTCTTGCCACAGCTTATATGTCTTCAGTGTCACGTCCTGCACCGGCTCCAGACAAAAATTACTGTGGGACTATAAAAAGAACGATAAATAAAGCGTCCCTGCCCGTGCCATTATTTAGCAAGACTATCGCGCACCTTCCCTCTGGAAAGCCTACCAGAGCGCCTGGGCCGAGAGCAGCCAGCTTTAGGCAATTCTGCCCTGCGCCAAAGAGGTGGTCGCGCACCTGCTGCGATAGTGGAGACAGGGACGGACTACCAAAATGTCATGAAGCGCCACAATCCCCATGAGGACGACAATCAGCACACAAGCTTCAGACGGCTCGCAGCTGGTGGCGCGAAGAGGTTTGGTGTGTTTTACGGCTTCCGGAGGATACTCGGTGAGGAAGAAATAAAAAGCTGCTCCGAGGCTTCGGCCATACGGAATCATGCCCCAACGAAGCCACGACCTTCCAGTCGTGCGTGCGCTCATCGGCGATTGGCTCTAGTGGGCACGCGACCAGGGCTGGCGCGAGAACAAGCACGCCAGCAACACCCTCAAGGCAGCTAAAGTTCTGCGCCAGTGGTCAGCAAGAATTTTGCGGGCATGGCAAAATTGCCCTGTCATTGGCACCACCATCACTTAGGCGCGGCAGGACGTGAAACACAAAGCGCCGCGTTTGCTCGAGGTAGCGTCAATACGCACGGGCTGGACCAACTATGTGCAGTGTTTATGCTTTTTACATTACGGCACCCGTTGTCTACGGCAAGACATTTTATAACCCGTTTGAAATTCAGCCAGTACTAAATATCTGGTCTGACCATCCCTCATTGAAATATAAATTTTCTTTTGCTCAACTTAGTTATCAGGAAGCCTTGGCTTTTTCGTGTCAACGCGCATTGCATATTTACACAGACGGGTCATTCACTCATCACAGTGCTGGTGCTGCTTTTGTTGTTCTTAGCTCCACACAAAATATTTTATACGTTCATCGCATATCCTTAGAACCACCTTCAAGTGTCTATGCCGCCGAACTTGTAGTATTCCATTCTGCTCTTGCGTTTGCTAGTAATAACCCTCCTTCAATGCCCGCTCATTTCTACACTGATTCTCTATCTCTGCTTTCTGCCCTGTCTTCAGTTACTCCATTTAACCCGACAATTATTTCCATTAAGAAAGATCTCTATCGTTTGTCTTCACTTGCCTCATTTCTTTTATTTCATATCCGGGGTCACTCCGGAACTTTCCTAAATGAGTTAGCCGACCAGGCTGCTGGTAGTGCTGGGCAATATGGCCATTTACACACTTCTACCCTTTCACGCCGTTGCGTGCGTTCCCGTTTACACCATTCTTCACTTCTTTTATGGCACACTATTGGCAAGAAAATAATGGCGGCACTGAATTATTTAACTGGATCCCCGATACGCTAAATATTCCTTCCATC
>JARKHS020020733.1:0-84565 GCA_030143305.2 Amblyomma americanum | reverse complement strand
AATGCTAGCTCACTGCCCCAGAAGATATCAATGAATTTTAGGCGAACTCGTACTGGCACCGGACTCAGTACATCAGTGGCTATGACAGAGTGGTATTGTGACCAAAGCCACAGCGCTCATCATGGTCATTACGGTCGCTTTTAGGTGAAGCCGGAATGAAAAGAAAAAAGAGTTACCGTAGAGTGATAACGCTGCACATTGAAGAGCCTCATACGGTCGCACTTTATTTACAGTCCATGACAACTTTATGTCCATGAGCCCAGGTGCGGCCTTGGCACAAAAAATGCAATAGAAAAAATGCATAAGAGTGGTCAACCCACTCGACCTTTAGAAAATACCGGATATAATTTTGTATTGTTTTGTTGCTTTGGGTCCACATATTCAGGTCTGAAACGTAAAATTCACTCTCCTTCTTAGAAGTTACGACTCTTGAATGAAGCATTGCTTCACTGCCTCGGTCTCTTTTCGGCAGGCTGCGGTCTGAATATAGAGGTGCGATTTCCCAAATATTATTAAACCACAAATATTGTCCGCAAACCTTCAACCTAGATCAGGTCCTCAACTATGTATATCACAACAAACAGCTTTCTGCTTAACTGCCAATCACAAATGTTACCATGAATTTTCATGAGCAAAGGAGTCAAACGGTACACAACTATTTATTGGCGATCGCGGTAGTCGTAGGATATAGAGCTTTGCTAGAATGTTAACCACCACGTCACCATTGTTGCCGCGACCCTCTTGGCACACCAAAAATAAAAACATTTTTCGAAAGTGTCTCCCTCACGCGTCACAGCGGACACGTCTTTCAACAGGGCCAATACAAAAGGTAGAGAGAAGAGGAGGTGAGGGAGGGGGAGGGGAGGGTATTAGACCGGATAGAAAAGATGTGCTCTCACCCAGACCCCAGTCATATCGTCGGTCGTACGATATAGAGAGCGTTTCTTCAAAGCTGGCCTCATCCCACTTGACGACACGTTCTTTCTGCTTGTAAAAGCTTCTTCCAACTTTTCAAACCCCGCCGTTAACGCCAGCTGGATAAACACTGGCGCAACGGCTAGCCTTATGCGTCATCAGGATTAGAGACTAAGTTATCAGTACAGTGATAATCAATCTTAGCCAGAAACAGCGTGGTGCTTAAGAAAGCATAGAAAGTATGCATGATGGTAAACTCTATCTTTGCTCAAACTCTTCAAACACGGCAAAAGACGCATTAGAAAACGCTGTTTTTATGTACCGTAATTTCCGACAGTCAGGTTTAACACATAACTTGTGAAGAGACAAAGGCGGTCGTGGCATCTTGTAGGTGGTACGCCCCTTGCTAATTGATCCAGGGTTTTGAAATCCGAAGAGAACACAGATTTTTTAAACTTTGCGAATGGAAATGGAAAGGGGGGGGCGGGGTGGAGGGCGGCTTGAGGGAGATAAAATCATTTTTAATCACCAAGCGAAACATATAACCAGAGATCTACTCTTCCTTTCTAGAAAGGGGCTGCGGCCCGGTTTTTGCCTTAAGGTTCAAGCAAGCCCTCACCATATTGTGGGCGCGTTTGAAGTCCGTACTTGCGCATAAATGCATTGCAGTTTTGAAAAGAGAGATCACACAGTCAAGAGCTGTTGCTGCTCTTAAATGGACACTAATGTCGTTCGACAATCTACTGCCGAATTCACTCGTGTAAGGTAGACACGGTTGGCCTGACGATGTTAATTAAACATCAGTCTCAACATAGAGAAGGCACTGCACTGCGGTTCCAGTAGCGAGACTGAGGGTGATGTTGCTGATATCTATCAATATCACTGTTTTCTTGCGCAGTGATCAACAGTGCTTGCATCTACATAAACACCTGCAGTAACAATAAGCAGAGGTATTCTACAGTAATTCCTTGTGATCATACCCTATTTTTCTAAAAGACTAAATAGCAATATTAATGTACAATGCGATGTTCGTGCCACCGATCGTACATGCATCCACTCATTCGCGAAAAAAAGAATGGAACAAGTATTGCTCTTTATACATTTCCATGTCTGAGATGGAAAACCGTGTCACGAATCAATAATATTTCAATCGTCTCAAGTTGGCTCCTTCATATTTGGGATTTCTACGTCGTATATACATAAACACTCCACTGCGCATGCAATTGTGTCCAACTGTTAAACAGTTTTCTTTCAATGTTTTCAGCTGTATGAGCAACAAAGCACATAACATATGTGTGTCCCGTCAGTACACGCCTGAGAGATGACAGAGTGCAGATTCCTTTCAGATGTATATCTAACTGCAGCATCAACAGCAAAGATTTCGTTAATAGATGAGTGAATTTTCGTTTTTGAAAATAAACCGCGCCGTATGCTTGCTAATTTTGACGTCGGTAGTCCCGCCTTCGAAGCCGGTGCCATACAGCACTGACAATCACATTCCCAATACTTACTTAAACGTAATCTCTCCTTTTCTAGGACAGAGAAGTCACTTTCTACGCCCACGAAGAAAAAACCATGATTTTGCTGCGTGTGAATATGAAAGCAAGTTCCCGCTTCAAACCGACAGAAGAGACAAAGAGTGGTTGTGCTTTGTGTACTTATTTACTGTGCCAGAAGCCGGGCAATATTTAATACAGCCCTGTGCGGTTCCTATGCCCGCACTGTTCCTTCCTGAAAACCTTTTGCAAAAGCAAAGCTATGCGATGCAATGTTCATTACTGTTAGCCTTCAACGGTTTCTTTTTTTCGCTTCCCTAGTCTTTGTGCAGACCAGATCCCGCAGTGTAAAATATCAGCTGATATTATAATTTCCTATTTTTTTAAATTTTATGTTGCTCTTTTGACTGTTGGCCGCCTTCCTTTCTCCGCGTTTTTTTTTTACAAACTTCACCTGCCAGATCTGACGTCCAGTAAGTTAACAAAAAATTTAAGCAGCCATTTTCTTCAGCTTTCGAAAGGAGAACTTAGACGCTATTACGCAGAATTCGGCATCCCACCACAGTGTGCAAGCTGTTTCTTCTAGAATGGCGACGTTTTTACCAGCGCTGAGCCAGCTGAATGAAAAGCTTGAGGCCATTGACACATTTTGTATGGGCTGTCTTACTGTCATCACTAAACGCCAGGCGCTAAAATTGAACTCCATCGCGCAGGGAGTTATGGGAAGTGCACTCATCCCTTCGGCGGTGGGCCAGGCCTACGCGGTTAGAAGCGACGCAGCGGCAAGTGTTCAAGTGCTCTTAGGGCCAGAGCACGGAAGTAATGAACGCGGGAAGCACCAAGGAAGCATCCAAGTGGGTCTCCAGCAAGCCGGTGATCTGCGGCATAAAAGAAAATATTGCGCGGTCGGCGGCTTGACACCGAGACAGTCAACCACACACCGCGGGCGAACCCCTAAAGTCATAGCTGCAGCGAGTCATGTGCAGTGGCTTGCATTTGCCGACATTTTGAAAATTGCGCTTCCATATCAAAGGCAATTTGATATTTTTTCTTGGATACGGCACCCGAGCCCATGTAGAGGGAATCTGAGGTATTGAGAACGTTAAAAAATGAAACCTGAGGACCGTTGCTGGAGAAGAATGGCAAAACTATAGTTGTCGGCTAGAGCGCATGCAATAGTATATCGAATAACACTACCTAATAAGGTAAGCTCTTATGTAATTGACCCGCTCACTGTGTAACCATAGCTAATAATTGCAAAATGTTAAGGAGCTTGAATAGTGTTTGTTGGCTAGGTAACTAGTAGTAGATTACTTCGCGAAGTAACTTTTAAGGGTAAAGCCTGAACCTTGATGTTGTAGTTCTTGAAATGAGCGGCAAAACGCGCTGTTTTAAAACGTCTGTATTCTTCATTTCTTTCCGCACTCGAAATGAAGCACGCGAATCCACAGAGGAGGGCTGCACTTCTACCGCTGATCTTCGCTTCTCGAACTCGAGAGCGGCCTGTCACCGCCAGGCACGGTTTATTCAAAACCCCTGCCGAGAACACGTCGCGTTTGGTGTGCTATATATGAAAAAGCTTTCGAAAGAAAGCTTTTGCAGCAAAAATTCCGTTTTATCTTATCTATTTTAGCGAGAAGAAACTTGTTGCAAGTTTTAGGAAATATTCCGAGCGCTTTAAAAGTTTGTAAATATTTTTGCTCATATCTTGCACTGCGAATTCTATATAGCGGTTCTTCCGATACAACTCCCGTTCTTTTTCCACTAAGTGAAATCGTTTTCTTTTACGTTGGACACTCACGTTCAAGCGCACCGTGAACGCGGTGAGGAGTTGAAAATTTGTGTTGTCTTTTCCGGTGCAGCTCGAAGAAACTGCCCAAATTACCTTCATTGGACATCAGAGAAAAAGATAGCATTCACAACATTCTTACATGGAAAGGTAGGAAATATAATTCATCTGTTCATTATGTCTATTATCTAAAAGTCGCGATTCTTGCCTGAGAGAGTTTCTTGGAGCTCCAATTATATTATGTTATATTAAATTATATTCCTTAATCTTGGATGGCCTAAACCACATCCACAGCGGCTCTTACATATTCCAGTGTGGATCTGCCCTTCTAACCAATTGCACCGCCACAAGTGGTATCGGCTTCACAAGATCACCACTCTTGCACACGCTCAACAAGGCACCCTCAAAGGAGCTGCCCTCTCACCCCTTGTTTCCAACATTGCCATAGCCCCACTTGCACACCAACTAACAGCACACGGGGACATCGGCTACACTAAATATGCCGATAAAATCACCCTCTGGTCGACCCATGGCTCCCTAGCTGATACGAGGACGCCCTGCATATTGCCATTCAAATGGTCGAGACGTCGGTCACGCAAAGCGGCATCCGATGTGCCTTGAAGAAATCTGAAGTTCTCAGTATTCACGGGCTCCTTTAAAAGCCACTCGACCCTGTCTGCGCACAGATTCATTATCAATCTATCGTGGAGCGCCCACTGTTGATAAATTTTTAAGAAGTTAACACTCTTAGACATAAACCTACTCGCAATCCTAAAGCCACTATTCCCCCAATTAATACAAGTATGCCACAGTCTTTGCCACAATATCATGTGCCAGACAGTGTGCTACGACTGGAAAATCCTAGCATTTCAAACACGATGGTCATGGCTCTGGTGCCAGAAACAGAAATAAAAAACATAATTAAAAAACGGAAGAACGAAACTGCGGCTCGTTTTGATGATTTTAAGGCACATCCCTTAAGTATGTAGCTGACATTTTGAGCCGACCTTTAACCTACATTAATAACAGCATGTTGGAAACTAGTATATTCCCCGTTGAGCTTAAAATTGCCCGTGTGTGCCCTGTTAGCAAAGGATGCGGTGAGGATGCTATAAATAACTACAGGGCGTTTTCTGTTCTTCCAGTTTTGTCCAGTATTTGAGATTGTTATAAGCAAGCGTCTAACAAGTTTCATTGAGAAGTATAACATTATATCCGCTAATCAATATGGTTTCCGCAAAAAGAAATGTATCGAGGAAGCTTTACTAAATAGCAAACATGAAATATTCCTCAATATTGAAAATGAGATGTTCACAGTTGGACTATTTCTTGACCTACGGAAAGCTTTTGATTCCGTTAACCATGAAATATTATTAACCAGACTTATTAATTATGAAATACGTGGTCGTGCACTAGATTTGATGCGGAATCATCTCACTAATAGGTACCACTATGTAAAATTCAACAATGATGTATCGCCCAAACTAAAAGTAATCAGTGGTGTCCCGCAAGGGTCTATACAAGGTAACATTTTATTTATTCTTTATACAAATGACGTGTCTGATATACCTGATTCCCCAGGTCTGATTATGTACGCACATGATGCTAATGCGTTTTTTGCATTTTTGTGTTTTTTGGGGCTCAAAGCTGTACTTAAGTCGTTTCCTAAGCACGCTTGCAATGTCCTCCAGAATGTGGATGTCGTCAAGAACCTGAAGAGCGGAACTGGAATCTTTGCTTGCTTTGCTTCCCTTGGTTATCCCTGTGAGTGTTTGTCTCCACAAAAATTCTGTAGACTGGGCGGTTAGCTTCATCAGAAATTGAAGCTTCATGGAGGCGATATGCTCAGTTTCTCGAGAAACGCATAGTAAGCGGAGCCAATCTATGAACAGACGAACCTGTCTCCATGGCTCTGACCTCAGGATCCGGCTCACTCTCTTCACATGACCGAGGGAATGTTAACAAGGCTAAACAAAACGGAGATGTCAGGAGGCACCAATCGCTTCCTTGTGCAGGATCCGAGTAACCTCGCACGGCACGTTGTCAAGGAAATATGAGCAACAAATCTCGAAGCTTGGGGAGGATGTGGCAAAACACTCAAAAAAGGGCCTACTGTAGAAGAAAGGTATTCCAATACAATACGTTGTCGGGCTAGTTGGTTCATTCTCAGAATTCTTTTTTGCGCACACAAAGACGACATAATAAAGACAAGGAAGACAGGACAGAGAGCAAACTTGCAACTCATTTATTCAGAAAAGGAACATGAAATTTATACCCCTCCCCTCAAAAAAAGGAAGGGATAATCCTTGTCTTTATTGTGTCGTCTTCTGTGTGAGCAAACAACAATTCTGAGAAGGAACCAACTAGCCCCACAACGCATAATACCTGAATATACCAGTTGCGACAATATGCACTCTCGTTTCACTAGAATTCCTGGGTATCAGCGAAGGGTATGTTTCGTTGAGAAACTGAGTAACGCTTTCAACATGCCTTAAAATTCTAAAATTAAATATGCAAGCACACTCTACTCTTTAACTAAGTGAAATTGATCTCCGGGGAAAAACTGTTAGGCAAGTGCAAGCCCATCCCCAATTTTATTATCTTTCAAGATTCTTCGCTGTCATTGCCCGATCCTCCAAAAAGAAGCGCTGTAAAACATCAAATAGTAAAATGTTAAGGACAAAACATAAGCATCCGCTGCCATAATTAAGGCTAAGGAACACCCCGGCGATGGTCTTCCTTTGACTGTGGGATCAGTCCTCGTGGGCGAGGTCCTCGGTCTAGAACTCTGATAACTTCTGCTATGCTGCAGGCCCGCGCGATCACCAGTTGCTGATCGTTTTGGCTAGAGCTGGGCAGAGCAGCTTTCCATGTCCAGGTACAGGGGCGGGGGGGGGGGGGGGGAGAGGGGGAGGTGATTGGACACTCTCACGTGGAAAGCCCCGGTGATAGTTTTCATGGCTCAGCGTTGGCGCTGTGTAGCTCGGTAGCCTTATAATTTTTTCTGATGCTCTTCCGACTGCGCGGTGCTTCACACGTACTGCTCTTTACTGAGGCCCAGGCACATCGGATGTCAGGTCAATTCGTCGTTGCTTATTCTAGCCGTCTTTCCCTCGTTTTCGCAGCATTTTTGCGAAGGACCGCTTGACGCTTATCGCACAGCGCACAACAGCACAGCACAAGTGCCCAATGGCAGCTGCGCACCTGTGAACACGCAGGCCTTTGGTGCGTATCGGCCGCGGCTTCGAGGATGGCAAAACAGTCCAAGTCCACTTATAGAGCCAGCCCTATAAAGTAAGTCGAAGGAGTGAGCACCTGAGTTCAGAGAAAAGAAAGAATGACGCAAAACAAAGGCGGGAATCAAGACACAAGACCGGACGGGCTATCGCGTACGTCCTCCCTTTTGTCTGCATCGCTGTGTTTGGTTCGCCACTACTGCTTTTTATACTCATGTACGGCTCACAGTCTAGCAATAAACAAGAAAAAAACCTCCCTTTTATCTCTATCCTGTGAATCGCGCCTGGAGTATTGCATGAAGGCATCGACGCATGCAAAACAAGAAGACAAGCCTACGTAGGCGCACTGAACTGAATAAGAGCTGTCGGAAGAACTTTAGCCAGACTTTCCCGCACAGCGGCTGCACCAAGCATTGTTCAGTGCACCAGCATTGCTTCCGGATTAATACCAATCTTGAACACCTCGACAACTTCACCGCTAGAAAAGAGCTATTAAAACAGAGAAAAGAAAGAAATTATGTAAAACCGAAATCAGAGTGACAGCGCAGAGAACGTGCCATAACTACATAGAACGTAAAGGGCTGGCAAGATCTTTTCTAATTGGCGTTGCGCGCATTAAGCGAATTGCAAAGACCGTCTACAAAACCCTACGTCGACAGACAACTGCATTTTTATTATTCCTCTTCCCACGTTTGTTTCGCTTTGTCGAATTTCAAAAACTTGGGCCCTGGCTCTTAATTTGCATTGAAACCTCGTGCATATAGCGCCAGTGTTCCAACCCGTGCGTCTGGGTGCTTCTTGCGCGCGCGTATAACTTTCCAAGCAGCGTCAGCGTTTGCATAATCATCGCTGTCAGTGTGGTCCACGTGTGCGCATTGAAATATACAAAGAGTGGGCTTTATTAAGCGTTTGTATATTAGCGGATCTTCCCTCTTATTATTTCCCGATATGGCGAAAACGATCTTGCGCTTTCTTCACAACGTCGAGAGATGAATAAGAAAACTGCGAACGAGAATATTATGTCTTAAACTCCGAATCAAGGCTTGAATTCCCGTTTTCGCAGTTTCATGCCTCACAGCATGAAAACTGTTCAGTAGTATAAAGAAATTAGAGAGCACACTTAAGCTCTTCCATCAATCAAAATGAAACAGTAACAATGTGCCCAACTTTTCGCTCTACTTAAGCTATGTCTTAAGGATATGACGCGAGAGAGTTAAAGAATTAATGCCCATATATGCGGATTTCATCACTAACAACTTCACATTGATAATCCCTGAGAGTGCTCGTACCATACATTGCACGAACTGTTGCGGTTAAGGGATGCGCCACTGCCACGCGATGAGCAGATATACATCGCCTAACTTGCGCGACCCAGGTTGCTCTTCCCGAGCAACGTCTGGCGATCAACCGTTAATTTAGCTGCCATCTACCAGGATGGTTAGTTTGCTCGCAATCCGGGGGGCAGGTTGTGATGGCACCACAAGGTCAAGTAACCTAGGTGGCCCACCTATAGGTTGCTTGTCCGCGTGGGGCCGCCTAAACTACCCTATGCCACCCCATTTATCGCGAAGAAAGCTGACGACAACGACGCTGATGGCGCCGACGACGCCGGATTTTATGCACAGCTGTATACTTAACGTTGTCGCGTTAAAAGCTAAGTATACCTGACCGGCTAGGATAGCCAAGTTAAAGACGGTGTGCTGTACGTTACAGCAAGGCGGAGTGAATTTCTTGGCCATATAATACTCGTCGCTTGCACAGATCTGTGTTATGCATTCAAAACGTTTCCAGCGTGATGCTTCTACACGCGCCACGATCTTTTTATCTTTATAGGCAGGAGGAGTGAACCACATTATTTTTCACTCACCGCTACGGAACGCAACATTGCTTATCCTGATCCTATTTCGATTCCAAGAACTAACTTTCATAAAAGAGCTTGTAGAAGCTATACCTCCGCTTCCAATGGCCAGGAATGATCCCTTCTTATAACGCGATTTCTAGCAGCGTGTCATTAAAGCATTTGCCTCCTCTGCTCATACTTGAGCAGAACTTCTTTTTACATGACAGTTTTCTTCTTTTTTTATTTTCTACATTTTAGGTAGGGTGTCTTTGGAGTCCTTTACCCGTTCTTAACGATTGCAAAAATAAGTGCAATGTGGAATGTTTAAATAAATAAAGACCGTACTACATGCCTGAAGCATGGTGGGCAAAGTTTAGTTTCCCGGGAGCAGGAATTCTCGCACATGACAAAAACAAGTGGACAGAACGCCATCCTTAAGTGCCTGAATAGAGGTTTGTTGTGAATACCTATGTTTTAGTTTTGTTTTGCGTAAGTGGGAAATGCGCCGTTATAAAGAAGGAAGCCTGGAAGAAAAGCAAGAGACGCACGATATCTATGGCCAAGTGTGGCCAGACTCTACCGAGACAGCAACACTTTCGCACCATGCAGGTGTGGTTGCAGGTGTGGTTGCAAGCTTCAGCAGCGAAATTAAGGTGGCAAAAAGGGACCTCGAGCGAAACGGTTACCCCAGGAACCTTGTGAACAATATGTCAAAAAACTTGCAACGCATGAGGGGACAACGAGATAGAACCGCTAAAACCAAGAAACGTGCTGCAGTTCCTTATGTACCTGGAATCAGTGAAACCCTTTCCCGAATCTTCAGGAAGCACGGAGTGCACATCACCCACGTGCCAACGAGCAAGCCACGTGCCGAACTTTTCAACGTAAAGGACCCCCTGTCACGCGCCAAATTTCCTGGTGTGGTTTACAAAGTTCCTTGCAATTACTGCACATCCGTCTATATCGGCGAAACCGGGAACTTCCAGCGACGAATGAAAGATCATCAAGGCGACGTAAGGAACCATTGCGCATCAAAGAACGCTATCGCCGAGCACGTGCAGACCACTGGCCACAAGTTAGCCTGGGACGAGGCGGATATTGTAGCCACAGAAAGGAATAATTTGAAAAGACTGCATCTAGAATCATTAGTCATCCAGACGACGAAGGACACCTTGCACAGGAATCAAGGCTCTCTTCATCACATCTCCGCAAAAAGATTAGGAACAATCCTGAAGACTATATAATCCCGCCTTCTTCCTTCAAAGTCTTGTTGTGAACAAGGGTCCCGTACGGGACCCGAAACGTCATTTTCGTTTGTTTGTGACTTGGTCAGTTACCAAAACTTCACCTTGTTATTATGCTTCATCCTTACCAGATGGTATTCCGTCGAACGTTAGACTGCGTGAATATTCGCAATCTTTTAATACGCAAAGTGCTTTCTTTTGCGGTGCAGCGCTTATCTTTAGCAAGAATAGCAAACACGAAGGGTGCCGAAGATGAAAACCCGTCGAGGTGCTGAGCCATCAAAACAAAATAGCAGGCGCATCGTCTGTATGAAACCGCGTAGGCTTTTCGACAGCCAGTGCCACTGGCCCCCAAGAATGCGACAATCGGCTGCTCCATCGTGACTAGAGGAGTTTGGGGACACGAACAGGGTCCATTAGGCTTGTGCAACAAAGGCATCTCCGTGGCCCTTTCTTCAGTGGCGGCAAGCATTGAGCGGTACCAGAGAGACTAGCCCATGAAGAAGTCGAGCCAGCAGGTCATAAAAAGCAACTACGCTGGGCTTTAATGTGTATGTGTGTTGTAAAGAGCAACTGCAAGAAGTCTGCTGCTTCAAGCTGTTCAGATTTTCTTTTCGCTATAGTATCCTTCAATTCTTTGTATAGGCCATTCAATAAACTCTTAGTAGCGTCGCCGACAGGGACAATACTTTAATGCCTATAACGTCCGCAAGAAAACCTCAGACACAATTCTCCTTTAGCGGCGGCCTGCAGCGCTTAAATATAACACGAATAATTTCACTCAATTTATTTTCCACGAATAATTGGAATTTGGTGAAAAATTTCTTAAGCGCATTGAAAAAAACATTCGTCTCAAATTCTCCGCTCATTAGCAACGAAACGCCTTCTTTTACTGGAATACTTATGCTGGCTGCAATCAATCAAACAATCAATCAAACAATCAATCTGTTACTTGTCGCAATGTTTTATTTGTGTTATCGGCAGACTTAATGGCTGTAAACTTGCTGAAATTTTCTATGAGTTGTTAATAGAAATAATTGATGACCATAAACAGAGAAGGAACGAACGACGTGCTTATTTTCTAGGACACCCTCAAGATAATGAAGATCTATGCTGCGAATATCGTGTCTCTATAGAAGCTCTAGGAGAGCGAAATTCCTTTACTCACTTGCTGATTATTATATCAGCCCGTTTATTGACCCGTATTTCCAGGTTGCCAGGCGCACAAAAAGTGTTCTACCTATACTGTATGCTGGCATTTGGCGCAACTGCTCCCATAAAGCTAAATGTTCGTCGCATAATGTTCTGGTCTTCTAATACACTTCGATGTTTCTGGGCCACTGAGCACATTGCCTGAAATACAGTTAACTGTGGAGAGGATTGATCGGCTATACAATGAGGACGGAGCAGTTGCGCAAGACTTCCACCGCTCTCCCTCCGACATAGGACAAAGGGTGACGATTCACACATAACTCGGGTTTGTTAGCTTTGCTACTGAAGTAACGCTTTCGTACTATAGCAAAAAAACAGTGTCCGTGTCTGCGAAGTGATAAGCAAAGAAAACCCCATGCCGCTGAAGGGACCCATTACGACGTGACAGCGCGATAGCGTTAATGCGCCCTTAAAGGGACCCTGAAATGATTTCGATAGACATATTCTGGTGAGACAGATCTGTATGGATGGTCTTTGAGGGTATTCCAGTCAAATTTTAAAGCTCTGCATGGAGCCTGTAATTCAGAAATCCTTTTTAGAAATCGCTGCTCGCAGTGGCTCGCAACCAATTACGGTGACACTCACCGACGGTGCATCCCCTACCCCGATGACGTTAGTGGGCAGACTGCCGAAGTGAGCCTGCAGAAGTGCGTGAATTGAACATATATTGTGTTCACAGGTGCACGGTTGTAATGTTTCTTTACAAACATTTCTGCACTTTTTTGGTAATTATGCGCGGTGCTTTCGTGGTACCTAGCCCCATTAGGCAATAAGCCCTCAAGTTGTTGATAAACTTTTTGTTTGTCAAATTTCACTGACATGGACATCAACGAGCTGTGAGTGTAGAGACGTTTTATGAACTCAAAATAACCTCTTAAATGTGAAAATCTTTCAGAATTTTGAAACTACGAATATGGTTTAGAGACGTTATGAGAAAAATGAGGGAATTAGGGCTGATTGATTCAATATTACGTAACACTCGCGTTATAGCTCTTTCTTGACAATTTGTAACAATACGCTTATTCTAAGGTTAGATCGTACAGAAATTGTCGAACTGCTTTCTTACGATAGGGCCACTCATGAAGCACTTCTCGTATTATACTTGAAAGTTCAAGTAATAAAGGGAGACGCAAATTTCGTAATCTACGCAAACAGGAACCTGCCACGATTTCTTTTTTTTTTGCTGTCTTCGAAGATACTTCAGAAGATTATGCAGTCAGGACTCAGAGGTTTCGCAATCCTGCCGCTGAGGACAAATCGCTGCTACGGAACACGAAAGGGTCAACGCGTCTGCATCGTCGAACACATTCAATGGGACACGCCCGGCTGCCGCGTACAAATCCGAGAGTGGCGAAGGGGAATAGGAGTGCGATGATCAATGTCGACGCTTCTCAACGTTTGGATGGAAGGGGGAGAGGCATGGGATGCGGCGACGCGGTAAAGCTGGCGGCGATAGAGCGATTAGGTTCGTTCGAGAGAGCACTGTGAGCGAGTGAATTTCTCTCTCCCCTTCTTTCTCAATTCATCTGGCGCTTCCTGCATGCTCTGTACTGTGCGCCATACTCAAGAATATCGCACAATCTTCCCGTTAATCCCACTGAAGCCGAAGATACGTGCTTGCCGTTACAAAGTCTGTCTGTCTGTCTGTCTGTCTGTCTGTCTGTCTGTCTGTCTGTCTGTCTGTCTGTCTGTCTGTCTGTCTGTCTGTCTGTCTGTCTGTCTGTCTGTCTGTCTGTCTGTCTGTCTGTCTGTCTGTCTGTCTGTCTGTCTGTCTGTCTGTCTGTCTGTCTGTCTGTCTGTCTGTCTGTCTGTCTGTCTGTCTGTCTGTCTGTCTGTCTGTCTGTCTGTCTGTCTGTCTGTCTGTCCGTCCGTCCGTCCGTCCGTCCGTCCGTCCGTCCGTCCGTCCGTCCGTCCGTCCGTCCTTTGCGGCACCATTTGTTTCCTGCCTCCTCCGCTTTATTCCCTTAGATCAAGCTTTATGCGTTACAGGGCGCTTAAATCTGTGCGCTGTGAGTAGGAAGGAGAAATGAACACAGTTCGGCGGGCTCAGCTGCCAAACTCCGTCAGAACGCCCTCCTGCCTTTTTCCGGAGCCTCGTTATCGGTGTTTTGGGGTTTTCCTCTGATACCTTGGCCCTGCGGTTGAAGGGCGTCTCGAAAGCCAAATGTTCATTTGCGCTAGACGAAATCACGCGAGATCATTGAGGGGCCACCTCACGAACTTGTCCTTGAGTACACTGGTCAATTCGAATATCAAGTGCGGTCTGTGGGCTAAAGATTCGAGCAACAAGAAACTGACAACGAAAAGAAAGAAAACATCAGCGTGCTATGGAAATAAAAAAAAACTTGTGCGAATTAGCATTGGGCATTGCTAATAATTGTCACTGCCATGTAGCGTCATATTTCATCCACTGATTTTCATTTTGACGCACCGAGCGTGATTAAGACGGACGGTATTTCTCGTCGCCGGCTGTAGGAGCAGCATGAAATGTTTAGGAGCAGCGGTAATCAAGTTTAAGAACAGCTCTTACATTAATTCAGATACGCTTTCTGAACCAGTCTTGGAGAGGCTTCTTGCCGCCCGACTGCTTTTCTGGCATAGCATCTTCAAAACCATTGAGGCAAGTAATGCAGCAGTTGACATTCATTCCAGCGCCTCTATGCTCGAACGTCCAGCCAGTATCGCATTATAGGTTCTGTAGGCTTTTTCCGCCTCTGGAAGCATCCATCTCCTGAACCGGCTGTGACACTACTGCTGCTGTTAATATGGACGTGTATAGCGGTCATAGAGGGCTCAGACCATGGCACATGGTGAAGGCTCACCCGTGATGATGATGACTGACTTCCCTTCGTCTTCGCTTTAGGGTAAACACAGCAGCTATCAGCGAAGTTAAAAAGAGTGCCCTTATCCCTATTTTGCCTAGGTTTAATCTCAGAAAATATATTTGAGAAAGTCGCGAAGGAAAAGCAGCATGCACGGACTACAATTGGGACTTTCATCCAAAGTGCAACTCAAGGTAGTTAACCACTGAGAAGCAAAAGTGATGCCATGATTCTTGTGTTCACCAACAGGTCAAAAATGTTTCACCTGTCTGACTTCAAGCTTGCTCCAGTTGCCCCGTGACTTGCCAGAGGGTAAAAAAAAATGGGCGCCTTGCTTTCCTCAAAAATTGGAAAACGAATACAACGGGGCTGTGCGTCCCATGGCTACGCGGTAATTACGTACCGTAGGGGACATCCGCGACGCCTGAAGAAGAAAAACGGTGTGCTCAGCTAATGAACAAGAACAATATGTTACAAATACGGCAGCAACACGTTGCAGCTTTGGGTGCAGCACAGGTTAAGTGCAACGCATAGCACGTTGGCTCCAGGGGCGTCATATGCACTGGGTTTAAAGCAAAAATAAAAATATTTGTGTCACTTCTGTATTAATTCTTCCTTTAAGAAACTAGGATAGCAGTGAACTTCGTCTTTCTGCTTTTTTTCAAACACACATCAGCAAAAAGCAGCATGGAAGAGGCGCCTCTTTGTAACCGTTTTCCTGTGTTCCACAGTGTGTGAAAAAAACTTTAAGGGCTAGAAAAGCAAATAAATTTCAGTTTCGAATAGAGAGAAGGTACAGTGTTTAAAAGAAAAATTCCCAGGATAATTTCAGTACATGGCAATGCAATTTTTCAACGCATTTATATAGGAATTTTCATTTCGCGATATTAGTAGACTGACAGAGACATGCTTATATGTACCGTTCCGGACTGCTCATTTTTGCCAGACAGACTCGTTTTAAGACTGCCACTACTCTCCAGTCTGCGGCTCCAAGTGTGCGCTGCCACTCTGAGCCTCTTTCGGGAGGTGTGTTCGGCAGCGACAGCTGCCGATGGAGCTTAGGATTTTCCTCCACCCTTGCCATAACTACCCTTCACCCTTCCTCCTCGGTAAGCGTGGTGTCGGAGTGGTTACTATGGTAACCACCTTCCTGTTGTCGCTCTGCTAGTTACGCCAACGGCCTACGACAGCGCCGAAGCACAATCCGAGGAACGGGCCCTAAATAGCTTTGTTGTCGATAAAAACATGCTACCCATGCGTCTTAACGCCACCTTTAACTTTTCACACTACGAGAAACACACTGCGATCTGCTGAGGGTGCAGGAGGCCGGGCTGCGAGAAGAGGTCCTAGAGGCGTTCCGCAAGGCAGTTTTTCAGCAGTAAAAATATTAGCAAAATCCTAGCAGAACAAAGTGCTCAGTTGTTATTTCCGAGATTTTAAACGCATCAATGCATTTAAGGGCTGCATTTTCGCTGCTTTTTGTATGCAAGTTTTGTCCGTCCTGTTTCCGTCTCTCGAAAGCTGCTCCTGTAGGACCAGGAAAAGTAGAAACTTGCTGCTTAAACAAGGTTTAAGGATTAACGAGGTTTAAAATTTTAACGCGAGTGCGTTAGTCCCCCAAGTCGTAATAAATTGTCCGGCGTCGGCATCGGCATATGCGACCGTTTCAAGCCTAGCAGCCGGAGCGACCGGAGCAGGTAGACCATCTAGGTCATGTGACCTTGTGTCGTCATCACAACTTCCCACAAGAGTTGTGAGCAAACTGCTCACCGTGGCAGGTGGCATTTAAATTCATGATTGGTGCCGAGAGGTTGCTCGAGGAGAGTAACCTGTATCGCTCAAGACCCAACGCTGGCAGCACCTCCTCTTTCAGGTGAGTGGCGCTACGTTTAACATCTGCGCCACTGTTCCAGGAGCCTTGTGAAAACTGGCAGAGATCTACGAGCGTAAATTATACAATGGCCAATTCCGCATATATGGGCATTAATCCATTGACGCGATCGTGCCATAGTCCTAAGGCGTAGCTTGTTTTCTCAAATTTATTTTGTTCCCTATGTCTTTTAAGTGTTAATTCATGATATCGTCGATTTCAGCTGGGTAAACTACTCAGGGTTTTACATTGTCGCATACAATAAAGACAGTGCACAGGAAGACACTCACGGCATTTCAAAGCGAAATTATTGTACCAACCGACAGCGGCAGACTGGAAGGTCTTCCATCGCGAGCGCACACGCGATTTAGGACCTTCCAGTCTGCCGCTGTCTGGTGGTACAATAACTTTGCTTTGAAATGCCGTGAGTGTTTTCCTTTGCACTGTCGTTATTGTAGGCGACAATTTAAAACCCTGAGTAGCTTACTCAGCTGAAGCGCACATGCGGCGCGAGACAAGCTGGTCTTCTCGCAAGAATTGTCCTGAGGGAGTCAGATGGCGCTACGTGTTGGCGAGGATGGACCAGTCAGCATGTATGCAATGGTTGGATGAAAGTCAGTATCACCCGGCACTCGAGATGGAACGAGCAATTTGACCAAATTGAGCAGAAACATGGGTCAGTGCTCACGCTTTCGTGCAGCGGGTTTGTGCAGGCGTAACTTGGACTGCAGCGTTACATTTACCTAAGGAATAACTTGCGCAGTTTATCCTTCACACTGTACTTGAACGGAACGTCTTCTGAGCTATACAAAAACATAATACGCACATATATGACAGTATTCGTTAACAAGAAAGTATCACGTGCAAAACCAGCACTTTGGGCTATGGGGCACACCAAAGTGGAGTATGCCACTAGGTTAAACCACCTGGCCCTGTTAAATCTACATGAACATGCGAGTACGCGGGTGCGAACGCATGCATAACAGCCCCACGCTACAGCGGCTTATCCACCTTTGTGGGTCATCCAAAGACACAAGGATCCAAACAAAAGAGGAGCACAGCACGAGAGAACAGTTTCTTCACAACGCCACACGGGAAGCATTGTTGGTCTTTCTAATGAGTGCAAGCACTATCCATAGCAGAACTGCGTTGTGAATCGATTTCACTTGGAGAGGGCATTCAAAGTCACCCATGGTCACACAATTATTCGAAGAAATCAGCTTTCCTATTCGTGCGGTTATTTCTGCGAACATGATCACCGCAGTCTGTTGTGTACTAAGTGGGGTTCAACGTCCGCAAGCTGCACATCGGCCTGTGGCAAGCACTGTAGTCAATCGCTCCGACGAAATATTTGACATTTGGAGTTATATTACGTGCGCTCACATTGCCCAGAACAGGGGCGTTTTTGCATGTAGCCTCGTTTTGAGCGAGGCTGCCTGAACCAAAACTCTGTAGTAGGGCACAACAGCAGAAGGCCTCTCCTTCTAATAAAAAAAGCTGTTTGGTACTTGGAATTGGTCTGAGAGGAGTAAATTTTCCGAATAAAAGCATTGTTGAAGTGAAACATTCATAGCTATACAAGGGTCGAAGTGTGAGGCAGCTGGTTGTTCATGCCTTAAAACAGCGCAAAGAAAGAGGACAAAGACATGAGAGGAGACTTACGGGCATAATTCCGGGTCCTTTGCGCTGTTTTAATGGTCTTAGCTACAGTCGGACACAAGATCGATAAAAATCGGTTGGCTACAACAGGTCATGGAGTGTCATGAGCTGTATTACACTGCTAACGAATTTGCAGTCAGCGTCATCATAGTTCAGCGTCCCACTGGGTTAAACCAGTACGCACGAAGAAATTCTTGTGCTTATAATTTTCTTTATAATTTCATCTTCTGCTTAGCGTTTTGTTCAGGTAGCAAGAGAGCCTTTGACAGAGGACTATTAGCTTACCGCGAACGATAAATGGGTAGTAATGATGGATGGGAGCAGAGATTCACACGAGACATACGAGTTGTAGGGGCTATATGAGAGTTTTTTTTATTTTCTGGGAATAGAGGGTAGTGGCAGGAGCAGCGCGGAATTCATGGCACACCACAAAGCGACGTTTTAACCTGAAGCGGACGTATCGCAGGCTGATAATGATAGGAGTTTGTTGTTCTTCAGCAGAAGCTGTTATACAGAGCACTTCCAGGCTGGAGCTTCAACATCAGCTTTATAATATTCACACCTGGCAGCGTGCAGCCCGAGCTCTCTTGAGACTCCAGTGGCCAGTTCGTAATCTTTGTGTCTCATAACCGAAGTCGTGTGGGACTAGACGGTTTATGGCCGGTTTTTTGGTCGATACCCAGTGTGGATGATGGCGTTGCAGCAGCATCGCGTGACTAGGCCGATCACACCTTACGCGCCCGTGGCATGCTTCTGCTTTTGGGGCTCAGAGGGTAGGTGACGTGGGGCACTCATATAACGTTCAGCATAGGAACACCTGCTGGCCCTGAATGTGGGCGTGGCAGATAGATTAGATAAGCACACGGTGGACGCTTGAAGTATATATATCATATCACACCGAAGGCCACGCAATGCGAGTCTAGATCCAATGAGGAGAGTTTGGCTCGAACTTTAAGATATAATTAGTTTAAATAAGCGTTCATTTCACCGACCACAAGGTGGGCTTCGTTTTTCAGAAGTACCTTCTTTAAAAAAAAAAGTCATCTTTAATTCCGATATGAAAAATAAAAAATGGGGGAGAAAATACAAACAATCTCCGAATGAAACGTCTTGAGTGCTTCACTGAGCATTAAAAAACTATACTTTCAATTGAAGGAATCCGCCAGAAGAGCTGCGCTATAATAACACATCACCGGGTATCCTAAGTTTCCTTTGAACTTTCGCTTAGTTAACCGCATTACGCAGCACAGCGTAGACACTTCGTGCCCAGTGTTTTCTTCCTTCTCTTAGCTTTTGACTTCGTCGCCATGTGTATGCTTTGATGTGAATTGTGCCATATGATCCATTCAGATTGCTTCTAGAGTTTTTCTATACGCGAAACTTTCTTGCGATTCCATAAAAATTATGCAAATGATGCTCTCTTCTTAATTACTTGCATTTGTTACGTTAATTAGTTTTTCACAACGCATGAACAATCCAGTTTCCTGAAGGAGATAGCGCAATTGCTACGAAGCTTTCAGATGCATTGTAATGCTAGAATCGATTAATATTTTTTATTGACTGAAATATTTTCTTTGTTACTAGGGGTGTATTTACAGGGCTGTTCAAGGGATTAAAGGTGGTCGCTGAGAGCGCTGTCGGAAAATTCCGGGCGCGCACTCTCGGCCTCTCCCTCGTCGTTGGCGACGAGTACGACAGGACTACAGCTTGATGATTTTCGTCACCACAGCCTGTTCAGTCGGGATAGAGTGCATGCATTGTTTTCTTTTTTCTAAAATTCATTGGTCAGTGCTATTTAAGCGCAGCACGATGCGGAACATGTTACACGTTTCTCTAAACCTTTTAGATGTTGCACAAAAAGCCGGCCACAGTGCAACTGTTGTAGCATAGGCGCACATGACGTCTCTAAATGTCCGTTATATCATGTCTAAACCTAACAGCATGTCTCCAATAAAACAAGTCAAGGCAGTTTACAAAATGCGTATTCGTTTTTTAAATGGTTGGAATTTATAATTGGTACCACCTGGCTTTCGGAAACAAAAAAAGCACCCTGCCCTTCTGTAAACAAAAGTTATTTTGTATTATTTAAAAGTAAATAGGCAGAACCCGTGAAGGGACAAGAGTTCAGGTACCGTCTGAATATATTGAAAATACGAATATAGACAGCCAGTGGTGGAAGTGGAGGCCAGTATGTTAAGTTTCATTTTACTGTCTTCCACCAAACCCAAAGCTCACTCTGCCTGATCCCACGCATTTCGGACTGGGTCCACTGTTTCAAACCTTAGCACCCGTTTTTCCTTTTTTTAAGCAGTTAGTGCACACTTAATGGCGTATGCTAAAATTACCTAAGCAGACGAGAATGCTCCGTCATTAGGACCATTTTTTTATAGTAATACGGAGGCGAATGGCATGACTAATATAGGCAGTAGTGAAGGGATGTACAGTCTTGGTCAAAAGTCCTAAGGCCAAAGGCTTTTCGTTTCAGCCGCATAACACAGCCATTACGGCAGTATTAAAGATCGAATTACCTCGAAATGCTAGCAGAAGGTTTCTTCTTGAGGCAGAGAAGCTTCCTGTTTGATTTGTGGTTTGAATGATCCGCTACACGCAGCATTCTATGAACATCCACTTCGCTGCTGCTGAACGTTGTGGCCTTAAACCCTTTGACCAATACTGTACGTAATAAATTTGATAACGGTTGCCGAGCACAATACTTGCTTCAAGCCAAGAGGAAAGGAATTCGGCGGCACTCAGTTTGCTGGAATACTAAACAAGCAGAGCCTTGTGAAACATGCTCTAGAAAAGAGATTCAGTGCTGGTGTATTGTGTGTGATTGTTTTTTTATAGCTTATACAACTCTTGCAGCGTCTCAGACAGAGCCTCAATCTTCAAACGAGGAATACAGGAAGAACACATTACTTAACACAACCAGAAAAATCTGTCTGCGAAGGCGCTTGAAATGAAGACATTGGCTTGGTCACAGCTTACGTGGTGCAGGACGGAAGGAACGCGCTGGACTGAAAGCAACGGCCTAAAACGAATTTCTATGGCGCCAGCTGTCGGCTCAGGGATTCATGCTGTAGTGAAAAATTTTGTTCAGTCCTCAGAGTCCATATCGGTTTCGTTTTTTTTTTAGTTAGTGTCAGGAAGATGGCATGGTGAGATATTCATTTTCCATAAAGTTTTCGAATGCCTGCGGACGAACGAGAAGTGTCGTTCACGCTGTTCTTAGGGGCTTTCAGGGATATGTTATTCGTACGTCTTGCTCGTCTCGCGGATAAAGGGAGGGCAAGTTTGCTGCCAGCGAAAAAATCGACAGTGCTCGATAGCTGAGATTCGTTAAAAACCTTTCAACAGCTACACGTGAAAAGAGGAAGCAGTACTTCAACGAAGCAAAAGGCATAAACAATAATTTAATAAATCACGAAACTTTATAAAATTCGAAGCTGCCGCAAAAGCAGGAGACCTTTTGGGCATATTCAGACACTGGTTTAGTACCATGCCTGCCCCTTAAACTTCTGTCAAAGTATTCTTAACACAGAAACTCCGGCAATATGTTCTTGAACTAAGAGAGGTTTAGTGGATAATAAAGACACACAAAACATGAACAAGTTCAATTTCATTACTAACTTGGGATCACAATGGTGCCACATGCTGCGTACACTATACCCGCCACAGCCAGCAACGTTAGTAATAATATTATTCAGGTTATGATATGAGAAATAGAGAAAGAATAACCCTAGTGTTCTAACCTCCCCTGCGGCGAGGAATCGACGATTGTAGCAGTGTATCCTACCTCCCGTTCCTAATTTTTCTCTCCCTTTCTAATTTAGATGTGTCCCCCTTTTAGGTCCACACGGCCTACTGAGATCGCAGTGCCAGTGGCCGACCGGTGAACGGATGGGCTCATAAGCGGCCACCGATCAACACACTTATTCTCCTCTCATACTATAACCCTTTGAGGTTCTCTACCAGAACCCATCAGACTCTATTCCATTTCACTCTTCTGAAGAATTACAAGAAGTCTCACCCGACAAGCAGCTATCCGCAACGGTACACATAAGCCTTGAGCGTCCAACGTGACTAAATGATTTAGCCTCTGTGCCTTACTCTCCCCACCATAGCCCACATAATGCGCGAATACAATTTCTACGCGTCTATCCAATGATATTTGATGCTTCACGCCGGACTTCAAGCCGAGAATCGCTAGATTAAGAAGTTGCCTACGAAAAACCTTAGTGTGCAGTCATGGCATAGCTGAATGCACTATCGCCCGTGGGTACACTTTGCTGGCTTCTTCAACGGCGTTCTAAGTAACTTCCTACGCACTGGAAAATGGCGTAGAAGCCAGTGCTCCAGCCAAGGCACATGAATAAATGTGGTTCCACAAGCAACAATACCTACCGGCTGAACCAATAAAACTCAGGTGTAAATAAGCGCTTTCGAAGCGAGCGATCGTTAAAACTGCGTTAGTGATGTTTGAACTAGCATCAGCTTTGTCGGACTGACAGTCTAATTAGTTTGCTTAAGTACAGAAGCAAAGATCTGTAAGCAGAGCTCTCCAATGAAAAGCATAGCTCAGTGTGTTGACTACTTAGTGAGCCGCTATATTTGACAAGTAGCGCCGTCTAACTTCCGGGCTGATCACGATCGCCATGCTTGCTTTTAAGGCGGTACCCAGATGTTTTTGGCTCAGCAATTACAGACATTTTCTTCGCTGTGTAATCACGTTATTCTGAGAAATTGTGTTATCGGAATTTCTTCAGTGAGAAATAATTTGTTTTTTTGAGGTTTTCACGCCTACCTGAAATCCTTATCTGACACTGCTGTCGTTGAAACAAAGTGCATAAGTGCAGGCAAAATTCATATCGTTACTATAACACCTGGCAGGGGAGAAAGGTGTTTGCAGTGCTTAAAGAGCAGAATTTGAGTCATACTATGCAGATCGCGTCATAAATGTGTTGCTTTATATACAGCGTCCCACATATAAGCCAAAATTACGCAATATATTAAAATAATAACTGCGCTTTATTCTTCTTGAAAGTTGTGGTTATAATTGTTACATTTACGAGATAGCTGTGTTTCAATGTCCTTTGCATTTTTTCTACCTTCATATGCTCCAATTGATGCATACAGTATAGGAACGAAAAAATCAGGAAATGCTCGCGAATAGTTCGTGGCTCATTTGCAAGTTTGGGGTAATCACAGCCCTCTTTTGAGCACTCCCGCTGCGGCATGTGCCTCTTGCATTTGCTGCGTTCACCTTAAGCCTCTCATCTTAAAAGGTACTTTCCACACAGATGGGATAACAGAACTTGCTGGTAGTTCGCAAACAAAGTGTCCAGAATACTGTGCCGTAAACGACTCGTGATCAGGGCGTTTAAACAACAGCCTGTGTGCATTTTTAGTTTACTGTGATCAGGCACTGTCTCAATAAGGCAGTGCCATGCACAATAGGTGCATGGTCAAACAACACAGCAGGGCATAAACACCGACATTCGCAACGAAGACCTTTAGCCCGTGTTAAAAAATTCGCAGTTGTGTTTCAGGCTCACCGGTGCTCCTCTCAGAAGACATTGCATATTGAAAAGTAGAAAAACACAATTTTTTTCGTAGCCACTGAATGGGGTACCATTGGAAGCCGATAGTTGAATGAGAATGCAGAATTTTAAATAAGAAAATCAGGTCGCAGATCTTGTCGTTTCGAGCTCTCTAAATTTGATGAGCACAAACGTACATCCCTCGGCGCTAAACAGCCACCTTCTGCTATAAAAAGCGTGTTTATTTCCTAGGATCGAGAACTGCCGTCGTTGAAACGTCGTCAACGGCCTTCTTTCACTCGGGACTAAATAAATGCAAACAGATCAGATTTATGCCTGTTCCACTCTCTTTCCGGGAAGCCTGTAGAGTTCGTGCTAAACGAAACAAAGAACCAAAGCGCAAAAAAGCAAGAAATAATACGTGGAGAGGACACGGGCTACGTGCGCTCTGTTTTGTTCAAAAACTTGATCTCACATCCTGTACCGGGTTCACGGTACCTTAAAAGGAGCTACCCTGGGCGTCGCCATCTCTAGGTTGGAACAAGAAGCACGCAGATCGTGGTTTCCACTCACAATTTTTTATCGCGCTTAGTATTTTTGCACTTCGTGAATCAGAAAAACTGAGCAAGGCCTTGGTTGTTTCAGTGTAGCTAGCTGTTTACGAGGCAGTGCAGTTCCCAACTCTGGCATGTATTTCTTTTTTTTTGTCTGATAATCATGCGAAAGCGAAGCTTTAATATGGAGCACTATATTTTAAAAAAAGCAACATTCAATAATAAAACTCCACATACACTTAAAACTCGACGTGCAGAAGTAGTTTCACTGTAAAGTTCGGTAGAAAGTACTATAAACCTAAGCGAGCCTGGTATTCCCAGCATAAAATGGCAAGCTGGCTTACACAAATGATATTTATGATTAGGAGTATATATTGGTTCCTGCTTCGTCGCAGGCACGACCAAATTTGACGGCTTTCATTTTTTAATTACAGTTCTTTTCACCTTGCAATTTAAACATCACCTGTTCTCGATACTTTACTGCATGCTTGTCTCCCGGAATATTTTGTAGCAACTTCTCCGCCTTTTTCTCCTCTCTGACTCCTTGGGTGAATCGCTCGTTGTGAATATCCAGCGTCCTTTTGTTGAAGTTGTTTCTTCTCAATTCCTACGACTGTATTGCTATGCGGTCTGGGTCACCGTTTCACTACAAAGGTTGCAAAAAACCTAAGTTTCTAGCCGTTGAAGAAAATGTGCTGCACCGTAAAGCCTGCGCGCATGACCACCAAAAGAAGTTGTCAGAAAGGCAAAGAAAGAGCTGGTGTAGGCGCCTTCCTTTTCTCAAAACTCATTCTACGAACTGCCTGTGTGGTCATGTTGGCCAAATTTCTTCCACTAGGCGCATAGAATTTTTTCTCGTCCCCCTCGCGGGTGCCTCAGAAATTACAGAGATTGCGACATTCTTGGTTGGTTCTTGTGTTGGCAGGCAAATACGAGGTCGCGGCGCTTTCTCGCTTGAAAAGCGGTGACAAGTAACGAGGGTTTCTACCAAGCGAAGCTCGGCGCTTCGGTGCAGATTTGAGAATTTAAAGTTTCTTGTTTTTTTCAAACAGAAATTTACATTTTTCCACCCATGGCTTACATTCAGCGTCATTTGAGACTTTTCACTGGCAGGGAAAGGATAGTGCAGGGCAGAAAAAAGGTTGGCACAGTTTTAGACAAGTGAAACATGTATAATGTTTAGCGTCGTAGCAGGTGCTTGGTTCACGTCTCTAAGCCAATCTGAGCTTTTGATGATCCGTTATTTTTTTTTCTAAAAAGTGCAATATAATTATAACCCCACACTGTTCCGTCCCCTTCTCCACAAGCGTATGTGACAACTAAGCTACGGAAAAGAATTGAAGAGTTTCGCCACATCAACTCAAATATTTTCTGTTCTGCGACCTCAATTTCCGTGTGTGCCTGGGAGTAAGTAACTTGTCGCAGCACTATGCCAAGGAGGATCCCAGCCTCTAGCTTTTTGTTTTTTGCTAATCTCGTTTTTCTTCACGCCTGGCCTCGTCGCCATTCTGCTCCAGAGTCCATTTTACAGTTTCCCCGCCGAGGACTTCATTTTCCGCATGGACAACGCTGCCCACGCCCCCTGGTGAGCCATTGTTTATTTCAAACCTGGCTGCATTTCCTAGAAGAGTTTCCCTCCACTCTGAATGCTCTGTTTGCCACTGGTTGCGGTTTAAGCACACCTTCAGACGCCGCAACATTTGTGCAGTGGTTCCCGTGCTGTATTATTTGAAAGTGCTTCTACTTTATTCCTGTCATTTTTTTTCTGGTTTTAGTTCTCTCGGCATTTCCTTAGTACCGATTGTTAGCAAGTCGCTTTTCTCAGATAGGTGGCATAAAATGTAAGCGGCAGAATTGCATTAAGGGCTAAGAAGACGGTTAAGAGCGTCTTGGCTTGCCAGATGGATGAAAAAATAAAAAGAGGAAACAGAAAAGCCTGAATGCACTATACTGTGGCCTCTTGTACAATCAAGAGCGCCTCAAGGCACAATTTATTAAAGCGAAGGTATAGCCTCTTTATGCGTAAGCAACCAATCAGAGTACGACGCCACACGTCGGTCAACAACGAAATCAAGGTAACGATATTTTAAGATTACCTACAAAGTTCTCAGGTATTATCACTTCTTATTCTACCAATGTCTAACGCTTGCGATACTAAACTGCAAAAACACCTCGAAGAGGATAAAAAAGCGAAGTAAATGCCGTAAGTGGTCGAAAGAATACTGTTGAATTCGGGCGTCCGCCCGTCTGTATTAGCGGCGTTGTCGGCAAGGCTCCCCTGTTGGAAACCAACACTAAGTTTCTTTGCGATTGTTCCTGGTTATGCGATAAGAATCGCTCCCACGTTCCCGGCCCGAGTACCAGAGAGCGTCGCCCGGGTGGATTCTGCGAACCAAGTAAGCGAACCAGCGGCAACTATTTTTCCCAATTGACCGTGACTGAGCTTATGGAACTAATGTGGCCTCATTCCTGGTACAAGATGTTCAGCGTGGAGATACGGCAGCGAGGTGGATGTCGTCGACCGTAAATCTTCGCAGGCATGGCAAATGACGAAGCGACTCCTTCCACCTTCTAGACACGACCATGCGTTCTTGTCCAAGCGTCGACTGACATCTAAAGAACCGGTGTCGGCGGTGCGTGAGATCTTTCGTCTGGCTACGAGATCACCCGCTCCGCAGTCTGAGTTGACCCGAGGGCATCCTCCTCTCTCCCTGGCTCGCCACGTGACGAGGGCGTGTCTCTGTGTGCGGTGGTGCGTGTTTGTACGCAATAATGCAATTTTCAGGCCACTCTCACACTGGCGGAGACGTCCTCAACCTGCAGAATCTACGGACAGAGAACTGTATAGAAACTGGACGGCGAGTGCAGTGAATGATGCTCCTCTTGTGCGCTCCTTCTGAATGCTCCATCGAGCTCCATTTAGGGATCATCCTCGATGCTTCTTTTGGGATGCTCCATTCTAGGATCCTCTATTATGATCCGACCTTAAGATCCTCTCTTTGGAGAGCAGTTCATTTTGATCTCTATGTAAAAAATGTAAATAATCCCACTAGTAACCTTCCTCCCATCATCCAACTCCTTTAACTCATCGGCAGTCTTGCCCAGGTGATGGCGGTGGTGTTCGGAGCAAGCGTCGTTCTTACCTGTGGTTCCGTTGAGAGCGACTCCGATCCACACATCCAGCAACTGGTGGCAGCGGTGGGATTGAAGCGCCATCGCCAACAACTGGTTGGCAGCATTGCGATGAACCGGGTGACATGGTGCTGCATCTGCGAGTGAGTGCTTGGTTTTTGCTTTCGATCCTCCAGGCTTCAAATTCTGGGTTAGAAATTTGAGCTCCTGGTTGATCGGGTGTTTGTCTGTAGCACAGGGGTAGTAGCTCACAATCACCATGAGCGAACAAAAACAATATTTAAAAGCAGCGACCGTGGACCTAACGCGGCTGTCTAGGGCAGAAATGTGGTTTTTGTGCGCTGAGTTAGGAGTGGATGTGGAGGAAAAGCCGACAGATTCGGATATTATCCAGGCAATCAAAAGTTTTCAAACGGAATTAGAGGATGATTTTGAAATTGCTTGGGATAACACTCAAAGGTGGGCAAAAAACTGGAGCGTAAACGAACTGAGGATATGGAGATGCAGAAAAAAGAGGCAGAGCTGCAGAAACAAGAGACAGGGCTGCAGGAGCAAAAGAATGTTCTCAAAGAGGCTATGCAGAAACTTGCAGCGGAGCTAGAGCAGATCGAACGCGAGGCTGAGAACAGCCGGCTCTGCAAGGGCATCAAATGGGAAACAGAGTGGAACACTTTTGGCATTGCAAATTGGGGCAACTTCGAGTTGTCGACTCACTGCGGCGTCAGTGAACAAGTTGTGGCTAACTCTGCGAAGCTGGCGAATGAAGTGTGTGAAGCTGCAGATGGGTTAAAACGCAGTACGGAGAGCCAGGCTGAGGCAGAGGACGATAGCCGGATTGTAGATGAGCAGTGAGTTTCCGAGGAAAGCATTGAGTGCGATAAGCAGACGGTAGAGGACTACTTTTTAGAAAGTGAACTGTCGAACTCGGGGGCAGAGGAAGGTACGTCTGTCAGCTGTGTGGAGCTGACACCGCGCGGCTAAGAGGCCAGTTTAAACTTGGACTGGCCCAACTTGGGGGCAGTGGAAGGTTCACCTGTCAGCTGTGTAGAACTGACACTGTGCTGCGAAGGCGACAAGGCAAGTTTAGACTTTGAGGGAGATTTCCGAGGTGCGATTGAAAAACTAGAAGCTAGTTGTGATGAGGAAACGAACAAGGAACAGCCTAGGCGTAAAAAAAAAGAAAAAAAGCAAGGACCAAGAGAAAAGAGATGAAATATCAGAGCCTAAATTCCGATGAGCCGACGGGCGCTAATGATAGCCCAGATAGAAATGCGGCAGAAGGGAAAGAAAAGCCTTCCCGCGTTGGGCCTCGCAAACTTGCGGCTGCAGTTGGTGGTCAAGTGGGATGAGCAGGTGGTTCTAAGCCTGACCGTAATGACGGAAAGCGAAGACCGCATATTCTAAGCAAGACAGGAGCAAGGTTTTGCAAGGGGAATTCGCCGGCGGGAAGACCCAGACCAACCCGACCTGACAGAAAGGCGGTAAGAAAGAAAGCAAAGCGGCCCGAAAGATCACAAGACGCTAGATTGCGAGACACCCGACGCATGCGAGCGCAGGGATCGAGCAACAGTAACAGACAATACACATGCAGGCGTGTTAAGGCAATGCAGCGCGTGCACTTGAGAAGGATTGGCTCTTCAATTTCCGCGCGGGATTGCAGGAAGCCCGCAGGGCGAAACCGTAGCCGAGCTTACTTGGGACGAGAACAAAGAATAGCTTCTCGAGCTGGACGCGATTCGTCGCCAGGAGTCGGTTGTCAGCACTGCATGGGCTACTGGGGCCTTTTCAGCGCACCGAGAGGCGGTGGAGATGACAGGAGCGGTCAAGAATGGCGGTTTTCGGTTGGCTTTTGTCACGAGTTAACAGCAGTACAATCAGTCAGAGTGCGACAGCGGCGGGCGCGTCGGAAAGACTAATCCTTTCAAACCGGGGAAGGTGAATCAGCCTTCACCCCCGTATAGCCATTCGAAGTAGCCGTTTTTTTTAATTCCTCTTTTTTTTTTGGGTGCATGAAATCGGGGAGGGAAAAGTTACGTCGTTTGGGGCTAAACGTTATGAGTAGATCAGATAAGGTTGTACTTTCTCAGAATTTCGACAAAGACTACTGTGTGATCGAGGTAGAAATTGCTGTGCTATCAAACGATAAGGACACTCGCAAGAATGTAGCCAAGACAGTTCCCGAGTAGATGATGAGCTGTTTGCTTAGGTGGAACCGCTGACAGCTAGCAAGATTCTTTGTGTTTGAAATTTTGGAACAGGTTTGCTTTTGTATATTTAGTAGATTCAGACGTGTTCAACTTGGTTGCGATACCAAGGCTTTGTTGCTACATTGACCGAAGTGTAGCTAGTGCATTGCGGAGGAAGTGAAAAAAGGGTGTATTTGTGCGTATTTGCTTACTTGTGTGTAGCGGCGCGTGGTTAATTAACCGTTTATGTTATTCAGAGATTAACCTAATGAAGTGAAGCAGCAGAAATTTTGTGGAGAACAGCTGTAGCAACTTTGAGCATACATGATGGTGACGAGGTGTCACATTGACACAATGAGTTTAAGGGGAGCATCTCGCTAGTACGAGAGTGAGTAAGGTCTGTGATGTGCAGAAGCATCGTTGAGAGTTAAACTGGAACTTTGGTTCTTAGTATCTAGCGATCAAGCTTCTTTGAGAAAAAAACCTATAGATTAATCTAAGCGTGGGCCAAATTTTAAGCAGACTTTCGATATTCGGGTGGTTTAGAGGCATGAGATCTTTGATTAATAAGAGATGAAGTTCCTATTCAAAACTTGTAGGCTTTGCCACACCACCGCTTATCGTACAACGTGGCCGTCTGTCATTGGCGACCTCAGATGAGACACTAACGCTCGCGTTTACGCTAAATTCGGGCAAAATTGAGAGATAATTATTTGCGAGCAGGATTTGGTTTGGCATAAGAAGGAAGCCTGGTGGGTCTGGAGTGAATTCCGGGTGCTTGCGCGTGGGGCAGTGCTTTGTTCGGAATGTCCCATCTATGCTTTCCTTTGTTGGTGGTTTGGTGCTTTCGGTTGTGTCTTTGGAGTTGATATTGCAAGCCAGGAAATCAACATGGACGCAAGCGCATCTCTTCATTCCCAGCGGTTGGGAACGTTGGCCAGTCGAGATTTTCCGGGCCACGGAGTTGTATTTTCGGGCGTCCGCCCGTCTGTATTAGCGGCGTCGTCCGCAAGGCTCACATGTTGGGAACCAACACAAAGTTTTTCGGGATAGTTCCGAGCCACGCGATGTTTCCGAGCCACCCACATTCCCGACCCGAGTACCCGAGAGCTTCGCCCGGGTGGATTCTGCGAACCAAGTAAGCGAACAAGCGGCAACTATTTTTCCCAAATGCCCGTGACTAAGCTGAGGGAACTAATGTGGCCTCATTCACGGTACAAAACGTTCACCATGGGGGTCGTCGTCCGCTAATCTTCGCAGGCATGGCAAGTGACGAAGCGACTCATTCCGGCTTCTTGACCCAACCGTGCGATCTTGCCCAGCGCGCCGACTGACATTTAAAGAACAGGTGTCGCTGGTGCGTGAGATCTTTCGGCTGGCACCGAGATCACCGCCTCCGCAGTCGGAGTGGACCCGAGGGCATCCTCCTCTCTCCCTGGCTCGACACGTGACGAGGGCGTGTCTCTGTGTGCGGTGGTGCGTGTTTGTGCGCGATAATGCAAGTTTTCGGCCACTCCTACTCTGGCGGAGCCGTCCTCAACCTGGAGAATCTAGGGACGTAGAACTGTAAAAAACTGGACGGCGAGCAGTGAATCATGCTCTTCTTGTGTGCTCCATCTGGGTGCTCTATCATACTTCATTTTGGGATCATCCTCGATGCTCTTTTTGGGATGCTTCATTTTAGGATCCTCCATTATGATCCTATGTTAAGATCCTCTTTTCAAAGAGCAGTTCATTCTGATCTCTATTTATGCAAGAAATGTAAATCAACCCACTAGTAACCTTCCTCCCATCATCCAGCCCCTTTAACTCGTCGGTAGTCCTGTCCTGGTGGTGGCGCCGGTGTTCGGAGCAAGCGTCGTTCCTGACCTGTGGTTCCGTCGAGAGCGACTCCAATCCCCACATCCAACAACTAATGGCAGCGGTGAGATTGAAGCGCCATCTTCAACAATATTTCATGTAAGCTGCAAGACCTGCGTACAGTTAATGGCTATTTAATACCACTGCTTAGGGAGTGCATCTATTAACTTAATAACGCGCGTTCTTGTCTGTCTTTCCTCGTTAACCGTGTGTGTGTGCACGTGTGTGCGCGTGCGTGTGTGTGCGCGCGCGTGTGTTTGCAAATCCAAGCAGCGCAGACATAGTACAATATCACATAGCACAGTTCAGTGTTTGCCAGGATCTAACAATGTTGTTGAGCTATATAGAGGGAAAACATTATTACCAGGTTTCCTGACTACCTGCCTTTTATACCTTGTCTTAGGCGTACTCATGGTGCTAAGAACGCTTCTATGCTAATTTCGGAGCTCTCTACGCACATGTCCGCTTGGTCGACTACATAAAAAGTATGACGGGCGCTTACCCCAACGGCATTATCAGTTAGCGCTGCTGGATAGTGAAATGATGGTCGTAATGATGACACAGTACTCTAAAGAATTACGTAATTCTTACTGTTATGATGGGTTCTCGGTTGTGTATAAAAAGATGCGAGTGTGTGCGGTTCAGCTGGACCATTGCATTTCTCTCTCCTAGTGCCGTTACCACTTCTTGCGAGCCGGTCATGCTTTCTTTGTGGCGAGGGGAATGCATAGATATGGGCACAATCAGTTTGATACAGCACTTCCTGATGATATTGACATAAACACAGGTATTATACATCTGCTTATATGGGCATGTACGTCCTTGTGTGGCGAGCCGAATATTGCTAAAGCTGTCAGCTACGCGGCACTAAAGCGGCGGTCTCCAAGGCGGAAAAACTCCATCCTATGGTCATATGGGAAAACAGCAGGAAAATGTCGCTCTGCTAGTCAGCTTCGCTTGGAGTCCAATTCTTTCAAAACAAACACTGAGCGCAAATGAGTATCTACACGCACCTTAATATTCACTGTTAGCCTGGAGAGTGCTGGCATGGTAACTTGATGGTAACAATGGTAAAGGGAAACCGCTCGTGGCGGCCAGCACCAACTGTCGTGAATCTAAGTCCGTCATTGAAGAGGAAGGGTGCTTGCTTCTGGCTTTCTACGCCTCGTAATCGTACAATAATCCATAACAGTGCTGAACTTAGAGTGTTTAATGGCAGCATAAAAAAGAAAACAGAAAATTATTCGTGCGCCTGATACAGTTTGATCACAGAAATGCGATCGAAACAAGATTGTGAGTGATAGTGTGATAGTTCTATTGAATCCAGTAGGCAACAGAAGCCGCTGAAGTGGTGACACAGTCAACCAGGTAGCGTGGAGCAAAAATCTGGGATGCAGTCTCACAAAACCAATAAACTACCATTAGGAGAAAGCATTCCAGCTACCGAAGTAGACTTTTACGCAGGAAAGGGGCAGAAGTCTTACAGAGCCGAGGATCCCTTGTCGCATAATATGAAAACGACCGAATTACCTCAAAGCAGAAATTTCTGATAAAAAGAAGCGCTATGGCGGTTGAAGCAGCAAGAAAAGCTCGCCTTCTCAGACATCCTAAAAGACGAAATTTCTGAAAAAAGCTGCATAGGCGACACAAAGGCTCCAGACAATCAGCTGCAAGCGCCGTTAAAGGCAAGACCAAAATACAGGAAAAGGGACATGCCACCGAAGATTACTGGTCCCAGAAACTCACCATAGAGCACCTGCAAGCGCAAGCTGTTTATCACATCCTACTTGGAATCGCCAAATGCAAGCAGTAGGTCACAGCTCCCGAATCTTCTCTTTCTTACAAGTTAAAACAAAGGCATAATGGCCCCTAAGGATAAAGTTGTCATAGAGAAGAAAACAGTCGGAAAAGGTCAGAAGGAACAAGACAGGCCATAAATACCGCGAATAGAGTTGGGAATATGAAGGAGGCTCATCTTTATTACATGATGTCGCCGAAGCACGTCACGCCCATTGCTTCAAGGCGAAAGGCTGTTAAGAGAGATATGTGCACATCGCCCGTATGAGAGGCCAGGGGTTGACAGCAAGCTGTGGATCGCCTCAGTGCGTCTGTGAAGCCGAAAAAAATGAAAGAGTGACATAATCTGTACACTGGTAGTAGCCGACACCCACAGCCGAAATGAAAAGTGAGCGGAGCAAGAATAAACTATCGAAAGAGCCGCTGGGCTTCCTGATAGGCACGCCTCTTGCGCAAAGACGAATTCCACCCGTCGCTCTGGTCCAGCTTTCCTTGCTCAGCGGCGGCGAATCCGAATTCCATTAGTCGATCTCGATTGGGTTCGCAAGTTCCACCGGTCGTTTCCGAGCAGCTCGCTTCACGGCAGAGTGCTCTCACTTTATGAGGGTGGAAGGGGTTGGTTTACCCGCAGCCCTCAAGGGTGCGAAACCGTCACTTCCGGAATAGGCCAGAAGTGTTTACCTGGTTTTAGGCCGGTTTCAGAAAACACCAGCTAACCCTTGGCATTTCTTTACATTTCAGACAGTGTTGTCGGGTGGAAGAATGGCGCCTCTTAACCTGATTATTTTGAAAAGTGGTTGAAGGAACCCAGAGACCAGCTCCATTGACGATGGCGAATGTACACTGTTAAAATAAAGAAGTTAGTAAAAAGGCAGTAAAAGCATAATAAGTGCAGCAGTTACTAACTCTTAGTTTGTTTTACTCATTTCACTATTTACTACCCTCTCTAAGTTATACTTAGTAAAAGTAGGCTACCTTTTTACTGACTATGGTCGCTAATTACTACCTAGTTACTAACCACTCCTTTAACCCTAAGATAAAGTGAACGAATATAGCTGACAGAGACCCGTGCGAATGAATTGCTTTTGTAATTAAACAATCTTGCATTGGCTTGCGCTCAGGCAGACAAAGCTATTTCTGCCACCTCAACTTGATAATTAACGCTGGTATCTTAGCTCAACGTTTAAGAGCCACTACCTCGTAACTAACAGTTGTATCTAGGGAGTATATAAGACTGAGAAAGATTTACCTATGCGTGAGCAGTGCTCGTGTATGATCTTCCTGGTTTGTGCTTTTCTTGCATTCTGAACCTTTGTGTGCGCCCGGTATGGTTGTTTGATGCCGTCACCTCGCGTATAATTTGTACATGTAATGCGCAATAAGCCTAAACCTTTGTGCGTGATTTACGGCCAGCACGCTCTGATAGCTAAGACTGGTATCGGAAATTAGTCAAATTGACTATGTAGCTTTTTATGTTTGCAGTGCACACAATTTCAACAAGCCACGTCCGCGCACCGTAAGAAGAACCTAGCAACTTATGCGAGTTTCTACTCAGTTTCTTAGTAAATACTACTAGTGGCCAGTTACTAACTGCGGATAGCAGCTGTTTGTAAGTCAATGGATTAGTAACGGTTACTAACTGCAGTCACTAACAGGATAGAAACATATGCGGCAACCAGTTACTACCTCAAAGTTACTAAGTACTACTGCCTTTTTTCTAAGAGTGTATGTTCTCTTAGGGGAATTGCTTTTTCGACAAACGGGCGAAAAACCACCGGCTACATCGACGCCGCACCACGCAGGTATCAAGTAAAAGCGGTAGGAACGCGTAAGCAGGGCAGTCACTATTTGTCGGTGTTTGGCCCTGTTGTCCTATTGTCGTTGACTATAGGACATGGAAAAATTTGGCACACCTCACAAGCTTAGGGCAAGGTACGACCGAGCTATCATCATCACTGGTCGCCCCCAAGCGAAAATGTGCTGACAGATGCCAGGTCAAACTTCTGGAACCAGTTGCGCGTGAAAGCTTCCGTCGGGCTCCCTGCCATTGCATGTTCGTGTTTTGCTGTTGATCAGGATTGTAGGGTGGCCGTGTTTCAGATTCAGTTACTTTAAGGCGAATTCAGCACCGAGATCCAAATTTTCAAGTTGAATTTGCCGTAAATCCTCCTAGAAAAGACAGGGGTTTCTTCCATGTCTACGAATCGGTTAACTGAGTAATGTTTACAGAATCACAGCTCGCTACGTTCCGCATTGGCGCTCAAGGCCTTTAATGACTACACGCGACTATTTTGGGAGTCACTGAATTGCGCAACGAGCGAGTTGTGAGCAAGTTCTCCAAAACATTCCCAACCTTTCATTTCGCTCCCTATCGGAAATTTCTGCTGAAATTTTTAAAGTAATTCCGGAGTTAGGCTTTGACCGCCAAGCCTGCAGCGTTGTCTGCAGCGTGGGTGATAAAACGTACGTTAGTTTCCCAGTTCTTATGATCCGAAGCCACACACTCAGTAAGCATGACGGTTAGGACTCTGTTGATACGCGCAGTCAAGCCGCTCGTTTGTGGGTGATAAGGCGTAGAGGAACATAAAATTGTCAAACGTTGGTGCAGGCACATCTCGTCGAAGGACAAGACGTGCGGCCTGATTTCTGGAAACTGCGGCTGTTGAGTTACGTAAACCACCATAAAAGTGAAACAGCTCCTCAGTTACCTGCGGCTATGCTCTTATTTCCGCCGTTTTATACACCGCTTCCCTAACATCACTTACTCGTTCACGCGCCTTGTAGAAAAAGTAGCCCATTTTGACCAAATCATTTAGTATGACGCCTTCTTTCGTCACCTTAAATTCCTCTTGATGTCGCATCCTATCTTCGGGCACTTTTAACATCCTGCGGCAACCGAAGTTCACACGGATTCAAGTAGAGCTGGCATTAGCACTGTCCTGATGCAACGCAGCTACAAGCAAGAGCATGTAATTGCACTCGCGAGCCGTTCGCAAAGCAAGCCAGAAGTGACTACACGGTCGCCGGACAGGAATGTCTTGCAGAAATCTTCACAGTCCAGCAGTTTCGCCCATACTTGTACGGACTTCCATTCGCCATAGTAACTGACCATCACTCTCTCTGCTGGCTGGTGAACCTTCGACAATATTGTGGTCGTCTTCGGCGCTGGGCCTTTTACCTACAACACAGTAACTTCGAAGTCGTGCACAAGAGTGGTCGACGACACGGTGTCGCCGAATGACGCCGACCACAGAGAGTGACGCCGACCATTACATTTCGGTCCTCACGCCGTATTTTCCGGGTGGACATGTCTTTAATTTCCTTTTTTTTCATTGAAACCTTAAGGGCCGTGGGCATTATTTTGCGTAATATGAAAAACAAAAGTGGTCTGGATCTCAAGCCCCTCTTTACCACCACGCACAATCATGAGACTACTGACCGTTTTAAAGCGAAAGCTTTACTACGCCAGCCAGCGAGCCATTTCAGCTCGTCGGGCCGTATCCCGTATGCCGTATGTAGGCAGCCGTATGCCGTATGCGGTATGCGATGGCGGACGAACGACCTTGAGCCGCCGTTGCCTAGCGACGCCACAGCCGCGCTCCAGCAGATGCCGCTGCCGTCGCCGCTCGCTCCACCAGATGTGCTCCGCTGGGGTAGAGGGAGAGGAGGTGTCGCCTCGCGGGGGTATATATATATGTGCGCTTCGCCTCAGTGCATTGTAGTCGTTATGTAGAGCGCGAAATAGACGCAACAACAACAGAATGAAGCAACAAAGAGACGCCAGAAGAACGTGCCGCACGACTCGAGAAAATGCGGCTAGAAGAAGTCGTGCCACGTCCCGGAGTGGCTCTTCAATTGCGGAAGAGACCGGTTTGAGTTCTCGAGAGCGTCGGAATGAGACGCTGCGTAGACGACGTGCCGAGGAAACGAAGCTTTCGCAATTCAACTAGGGTTAAACACATCTAGGGTTAAAGAGATCTGTTGCCACTGTTGCTGCACCGTCGGTGCCCTACGAGGCCAGGGCCTAGTCAGGAGGATGTGTTCCCTCCTTTTACCCTGCCTCAAGGGCAAGAACTATGTATTACTTCAATAAACCTCAATAAACCTCAATAAAACCTCAATAAACCACAGCCAATTTTTTATCTACGCGACGGCCCCCTATTGAAAAGGATCTACTCCCCTGTGGGCGCATAATTCCTATTCAATGTTCCAAGCCTTTTCCCGTCTATTTTACGCGTCCCGCGCGACAACCCCACGTCTGGTCATCTCGGTTAAGCTAGAACATTCCGCCGTGCGCAAGGATTGTTTTACTGGCCAAAAACGCGAGCCACGACTGAACGGAACGTGGCCAGTTGTACTCAAAGTGAGCACTACAAACACCTTGCGACCACTCCAGCTGATCTGCTGCAGCCTGTGACGCCTCCCTGCGCTCCGATCGAGCAAGTCGGTATAGATCTGATGGGTCTGTTTCCAAGCCTTCCGATGGATATCGCTGGATCGTTGTTTGTGCCGATCATCTTATTCGCTACTGCGGAACAGTAGCCCTACCATCGGCTACTGCCGACCAAGTGCCGTTGTTTCTACTCCGCAACGTCATGCCACGCAATGAACCACACGTGAATGGACAGGTGAATGGAATAAGCGGCCAAGGTCTTCAGTTCACTGCGCATGTCGTGGAGCCCCTGCGTCGGTGCACAACAATACTGCCATTTTTGACAACCAGTATGTGAAGAGCTGAAAATAATGTTCCTATTGTCTGTGCCGCACTGACAAATCATTGTTTAAGGCACCCTAAAAAGAGAGGGGGATTCAGAAGCAGGCTATGCCGGAGGCGGATTGAAATCATTCAGTTTGCGCTGAAAGTCGCTAAGCCAGTCTAATTAAGTGCCTTTCCATACTGTTTGTACGGTGGATGCACCAGCGAGGCTATTCTAAGTATAGAGAGGCCTTTCTGCCTTGTTCCTCTTTAAGGCGGGCGTCCAAAACAATCCAAAAAGGTTTGCTCAGTGCCAGAGTCATGGACAGTAAGCGCACCATAATTCCTTACTGGGACAAATTGCCTATTTCCGCGCATGCATTGCGCTTGTTTTAGGACGCAAAAAATTCAATAAAAGCAAGGAATGAAATCGGTAAACAATTGATAAGTAATGTTCTGCACAGGTTGCATCTCGTCGGTAAAAGCTAGCACCAACAGTTTATTTGCCATTAAGGAAAAAGATGGCGGAATGCTGATATATATATATATATATATATATATATATATATATATATATATATATATATATATATATATATATATATATATATATATATATATATATATATATAAAATTCAAAGTTGAAAACGCTTCATTTAGCCATAGATTTATTTTGAGTCGACGTTTCGGACAGAGCCTGTCCTTTCTCAAGACTGAGGTTACAGGGGTCTTCTTCCTCTTCTTAAGGAGTTGGCACTGGCACACATGCACGACACATTAACAAAAGAAACAAACGGAGGCAAAGAATACTAGAAAAGATACAGATAGAAAGAGAAAAAAGGGGAACAAATAAAAAAGAAAAACGTGTTGTCCCCCGCCGCCCACCCCGCAGCCGCGGGGAGCCGACCCCAGACGATAAAAAAAAAGAAAAAAAGGAAAACACGGACCGGGAGGGGATAATAGCTACCCATCAAGGCAACAGAGCGGCGGCGTGTAAGGTGCACAGGAGCAGACGGTGGCGGTCCCGCCACCGTCTGCTTTTTCCTCTAGCAACCAAATACGTTTATCTTTCTATACTATATATATATATATATATATATATATATATATATATATATATATATATATATATATATATATATATATATATTTGTGGGGTAGGGAGTATGGAGGGCGGGGGCATAGGGGGAGGAATTAAATAATGTCAAAAACAGCAATTATACCACGAAAGGTCCCATCACGACACCTAACAAAAGCATATGGGGGGGGGGGGGGGTGTCGGGATCGAACCCGCGTCTTTCGAGTCAACGCAACGTTTATAGATATACATTATCTATAAATGTTGAGTGCGCGTCAGAGATTCCGGTGGAATATATTCCGGAGCCCTGCACTACGGCCCCCCTTTATCCCTCCTTCAGCCCCTCCCGTACGGCGCGGTTCGGGAGTCCACGGAGATATGTGAGACAGTTACTGCGTCATTTCCTTCCCTAAAAAACCAACTGTCATTTTTTTTCTTTACTCAACACAGCCCCGGATCCATATCAGCAGCCTCCCCGGTCCGACCCCGCACCAATCACAGGCGGCGGCGCGAACCTCGGCACGTGCCCCCCGCGGCCCCGAGTGCATGTTTCTGCTAAACAAAAAAAAACTACTCGTACTTGTTTTTGCGCGATTTGATTTCGGTATTTGAGTATGCAATACGAAAAACATTTAGGACGCCACTCCAAGCCTGATTTTTACAAAATGTGCTTCAGTGTTAAACCTGTAGTATTAAAGCTTTTCAGTGCAGAGCTATAGTCACTGTGTCGCTTTCCCTTTCACAACGCAATGACGGTTCAACATAAGGGATGCGAATGCCGCTAGCCTTTATTAGGTACTCGGTTATACAGCCGTGGCAAGCGCGAATGACGAGGTAAAAAGGTAAAATGCACAACTAATGAGGTGTGATGAGAGCGGGCAACCCACACTACCGGCGCTGTATCTGATCGGAGCGCGAGACAGGCATGACCCTTCAACTTGAGGTCACACAGCTAGGCAATAAACCAACTAGATTAGCTAAAATACGCACAAAAAGTGAATAGACCTATATTAGGCCACTTCATTGTACTCATTTTCCTTTCCACCCTAGTTACGACAGGCCGACGGGTACGTCTCTATGTCCGCCCGTATCACGCTATTGGACTCGAGACATGCAATTTGACCGGGAGTCGTCTCCCGGGAAACAAAATCGATAAATGAAACTGGAGATATAACCTGGCAGTCATCGACCGCGCCGGCGTCCAGTAATCAGCTCAATATGAGCGCTTGCTTCTAGAGGCGCTCTGGTGCCTCGCACACGCCCCGTCCATTATTCGCAAGCACTGGCTGGCCTTATCGATACCGACGCCCCGCCACCTCTCACACCCTCTCAACCGGTCATTCCTGCCATCTTTTCTTCCAATATCTCAAATTTGGGACAGCTTCCAGCAGTGCTCGCAAGCCTAATAAGTTATTATGTTCCGTTGTATACAGCCACTCGGTCCCGCTCATACGTAACGGATGACGTCAACGCGCTAGCTCAAGGTGTTGTTTCCATGCGCTACGTGCTGGCAGCCAATGCTGCTAGAAGCGCTTGTCCCAAATATCTGGCAATGTTACAACTTTTTCAACCCAGGGCTCGCTAATCTCTTTTCGCAACAGCACGCAAGTCGAAACATTTAGAACTGAAAGAACACATATGGCTTGTCACAGTTAAAGCCTGGATACATCCTGGAGGAACCGAACAATCTTCTGCGAATAAAATTTATGAGAAGCCATCAGAATCAGTCGATTGGCGACGCACGCAAGAACCCTCAGTAGGCATCGGAAAGGAAGGAGGCTTTGTACTTTCAAGATGATTTCCAGCTCATTCATTTAGATACAGTAGTGGTTCGAGAACAGGTCTTTCTCACTGGCCCTCATCTTGAGATCAGTCATTCGTAGACCGCCAAAAATAGGGACGGTCACGCTCTAATCAGTGTCGTTCTAGAGAGGCTGCATTGGTTTTCATGCACAATCATCCCAACACGGGCAGATTCATGAGAATCAACATGAAATGCATTCACCGCTACAAGGCAATAAGCAGAGCGCCGATATGCTATTCAAGGCTCAGCGGAGCCCTGGAATGAGGGCCCGACCTTGCCAAGACGGGATCCGGGATCGCCTGAAATGAAGACGACGCGGATCCTGCTGCCGCCGAACTACGCAAATGTTCAATAAAAGTTTTTCTATCTACCAAATCGGCGGCAGTGACTATAGAAGATGGCACACGGGTTGTGACTATGTGTTTGAACCCCTGGCTAACATTGTAGCGTTCACTTTATCCGCACCTACTTCACCTCGCGCTTTCTTCTTGTTTGTTCCCTTGCAGAGCCAGCAACCAATCTTCAAAACGCGGCGAGCTTTAAGGTGAGAACTTCTACTGGACGTGACGTTGAAACGGCATAACCACCTCTGATCTTTGCGGTAGACGTGTTCTGCTTTTCGCACTATCCCCATCCGTCTTGAAACACACCGCGATAACACTAGTCCGCCAAAACGACTGTGGCGCATTTTTCTCGTGAACAGTTACTATACATCTCCGGTCTTACTCTGAGTGTTGTGCACAGTGCGAGCATGTAAACTGAGGGGCAGTCTTTGGAAAAGGCGCTATCATGATTTCCGCTTTTTTGTCCGTAGTTTAGTGTGACAATCTGCCTGCCCTACAAATATAAGAAAGGTGATGGAAGGCCTACACAGCAGGACAGCAAAATATAGTCGGGGGACGCTTACGCAGGAGCAATCTGGGAATGTGCGGACGAGCCGCGCCATCCCAACCTAAGGTAACAAGTATAAAGGTCACTGCGTGTTTTTCAATAAACATTCGTTGGGCGTCGCCGTTTCCCGTTAGACTTCGTATACCTGGCTAAAGGACAGAGGAAGAGTTAGTGAAAGCATACTCTGTTTGTACATAGCAGTTCATAGTGCAAGTGCTCTGGATTCTACGTGCGCAAGATTGAAATGTCTACAGCGTGCGACTTGGACCGCCCAGATAGACGGCCACAAGCTTACCCTCCTCCCGAACACAAGCAATGCCGAGGACAGCAGGGCAACACCTTACGCTCTCTGACGTTCTTTCAACTCCGCAAGCACTAGACCACCGAATGGTCTCCTCATGCTGAATGTGCAGCAATCGCGCACTGAGGGGCAGGAGCACTGCGCGTGGCAAGCGGTGAACACAAGACGCGCAGTTATTGAAAAAAAAAAATCATGGATGATGTATCCTGGTTAGGCAAAATGCAAATTAGGTGCGCTAGAACCTCGGTTTCCACTTCAGTTTTGGTTTCCGTTTGAGGCTCGGTTTTCAAGGTCAAGCAGGCTTCAGACAAAGATTGGCGAAATAGGTGAGTGATGGCCATAGTGCAAGAGCACTACAATCGGAGGGCACACTTAAGCTCCCCCTTAAGCGCATGAAGCGAGAGCGTTAAAGATTTAATGCCCCTATATGATGCGGAATAGATCATACTCTACTTTACATTCAGTGGTCGCTGAGAGCCCTCAAACCACCCTTTATTCAGTGGAGAAGAAGTTAGGCGATGCGCCACGGAACTGCGACGGCAAGTGCTGCCATCTGTGGAGCTTGTGAGACCTTGTTTGTCCTTCCCAAGCAACTTCTCTCGAAAAGTGATTAATTGAACTGCCACCTACCATGGTGCACACTTTGCTCATAAATCGGTGGGGAGGTTGTGATGACACCACAAGGTCACGTGACCTAGGGGGTCCACATGCCACCTACGGGCACCTAGGTCACGCTCAGCTAGAGAGGCAGTGGCAAAACCACCGAGTCGGGGCTTAGCGCTAGCTTTTGTAACTTTTGGTACTTTTGTAAGTACATACCTGACACACTGTCTGTTCTTGTCGTGAGCGCTTCCATTATAGAATGTTCCAGAAATAAGCTCTATGCTGCATGGAAATGGCATCACGCCACATGGCAAATATGCGCTTTCAGCGGGTTCATTTTAGCAGTTCAGCAAAGTGGTTGACCTTTATTGTAAAATCTCCAAAGGTGTCTATCGCCAGAAACCACTTTCCTTGATGCCCGCGCTTCTGTAACGTCTCATTCAAAACAAAATCTCCAATAGTGTCGACAGAGACCATTTCCCTCGATGCCCGCGCACCTTTATTGTCTCACTCAAAGTAACATCTCCAATGGTGTCAAAAGACACCACTTCGCTCGATGGCCGCGCCTCTGTGCTGTCTAATTTTCTCTTGGCATTGAAGTTTCTGCCCCTGGTCCTAAACTGCCCAATCTGAAAATACTGCGCGTTTGCCCACTTACAGGCGTCCTCATCACCGCTGGTTCATTGGCACGTTACAGGAAATTGTTTGTCCGGATTCCATGCTCCCACCATTCGAGCGAAATTAGCGCCACGAGAAACCATGACTGCGATTGATTAAAATGAATCACAGGAATGCCTACGATTAGGTTAAGTTGATTTCGACACTTACTTATATGCAGAGAAATTGCGGCTCAGTTTAAACTATTGCTAATATTGGCGCTGAATGTTATTTTTCTGCACGCAGAATGAGGGAAGCGGACACATGACGAAAAAGGGTGAATAGCTATGCAGTGCACGAAGCATTGTCAACCACCAACCGCCACTCCTGGTACCACCATTGTAATTGCATTGTGGCGGCCGACGCGCATTCGCCGAGCGTAATGGCTTCTGCCGGCGTTCTTTTTCAATATATTCTTTTTCTCACAGCCCGGGCCTCCTTACCTCAACTCTTGGCAACTGTGGAGACTCACAGCAAGCGGAAACCCACAGCCAGCACATCACCTGGCCTCATTTCGCTTCATCGTGCGACCTGCTCTAGTTATTTATTTTCCTTCGCGCTCGAAAATATTCAGGGAACATTGCATTTGCGAGCCATTCGCTCGCCTCCACACAATTTCCGGCAAAGGGGTTCAGCAGTTCTATCTGAGCTTAGTCGTTTCTTTCGCAGTGCTGGTTTATTCCTCCTTTTGTGCTCTCAGCAATGCACACCAGCCATTTTTGTGCGGCTTGTCTGCAGCTTAGCTTCACATCAGTTTCTCGAATTTTATTCATTTTTCTCTCACACACCGCTGACGACACGTGCATGGACTCCCCAATCTGCATCATATTCTTTGTCCCAGGCTTTAGATGGTTCCGTGATCTCATTTTCTCCGTAATACTATTCATCTTTCTTTGTACTGAAGTACTGAATCTCTTCTTCCAGCTGCTTCGCATGCCGCTTACCGCTTTAGCTTTTGTACGATCTAGAAAAACCTCTGTCCTAAAGGAGCGCCTCATTTTCTCCTTTATACAAAACGCATTTTCTCGCAGGACTGGCATTTTTCTCTCTACTTTTTTTTCTCCTTCCAAGGTCCCACGGCCTTCAAGTGTAACATCCCCTTGTTTCTTCTATCTATTAATGGTGCAACACCTTCTGTTCGCGATCAATTCATGACTTCATTGAAACAATGTTATGTTGGTTAGCCGCTGTTTAAATTGAATGCCTGCACTGCGTGCGCAGCCTGTTGACACAGCGAAGAATGTATTTTATTCTTGTAATACACAATACGAAGTAGGCAGCCCCTATTTTCACCGCATTAACGCGTTTTTAGCTACTGCGAAAGGTCAGTAACTTGTTAAATATTCTGGCGATTCTTTCACAAGGAATGTCTGTTTTGCGTGCCTTAATCGAACATCCGATCAATGTGCAGCCTTTCTGAACATCATGCGGGCTCAGGGTTAGAAGAGCGGGCCTCATGCTCTAGACATTATCAAAGACCGATATGCTGCAAGCACCCGATGCATGGGCTCAAAGCGAATCGCGTGGGCCGGAAACTGTTGTGAAATGCTGTACGTGGTTCAAGGAAACTTTTCGATGACACAAAATACAACCCCTGACTTACTCAGCGGGAAGCAGTGCTTGAACCAGAGAGATTGCGACTGCGTAGCCAGTCTTGTATTGATGACAACCTTGACCAGACCATGAAGGAAAAAAAAACTATTCTTTGTAGTCTTGCAGGCAACCGCTTTGAGCTAATTAAACTAACTGTAATAGAGCATTGCTCAAAATCAACTTTTGATGGAACACTACCACGCTTTAATTACGCTTTCCATTCTGCACCGCGGTGAAGCCATACGTTTTTGTTACAGTAAGCTCCAGCGTTTGTTGTGTTTTTTTTGGCAAGCCTTCGATGCAAGAGCAGTGAGCAGATATTCTGAACGGCTGGGTATGAGTGATATAGTCACTTGCCTCTGTTCTCTCAATAAAACGCTGACAGCACAACCAGAGATCGGAAGCATGCAAACATATAATGATGATTAGATTAAAAATCTGTAAATTAAGCGCAAGGTTTTTTTAACTACAGTACTCTCGCCGAAATTATACGCACCGTTTCAAAACCTCCCACTGCGCTTGGCCACTGTGTGTGCACGTAAAGCACGAAAGAGATTTTGCACGAAGTTAAACAGTTTTTTTCCCTGTAAACAAATCTTTTAACAGACCTGAACAGCAGCTTGGGCATGTTGGTTGTTCATTCTTGATAGAGCATCGCAAAACCATAGGACAGGTCAGGAGACAGTCGCTGACTTACAACTCAGTTTGTTTCGAAGAAACACGGCTCTTATGCCACCTGCAAGACCACTTGCGTCATACACATATCGCTCATGTCCACTAAATTGATAAAAGAAGTTTTACAGTCATAGAGGTGAATAATAATTATACATGTCAAGATCCTACTTTGATAACACGACTTACGGTGTACTGATACAATCCTCTCCCAGCCTCGCTATCGAAGCTGTCTCGATGATTTTACGGACAAACTGATCTTTGTGTTTCACAAGCACTTTGCGTCTGCTGAGTTCAGGCGCACACTTTTTGTAGCGACAGCTAAACTACGACAGCCACTCCTCGAGATCAGCGTGGCTGCGCACCACCACTCCGCCAGCTGGGCGCATGCGCGGAGTGACGACATAGCCCGCAGCTGGTGTGCGCGCCGCGCGCCTACGTTACGCTAGCATTTCGAGCCTTCAGCGTGGCGGCACCGTCGCCACCGTGGCAGCTCCCGGTGGCGTGGCGCGCCGGCGAAATTCAGTGGGGGAGGAGTGGACAGGGGGAGAGAGGAGGCAGGGTGAATCCACGTCCAAGGACGAAGGTGAAGAAGGAACGCCCAGCGAAACGCAGCGGCGGTAGACTGACTTTGCAATTCGACTGAGCGAGTTCCACTCGGCCAGCTGTAGCTATCGTGTCACTCCAGGTTTAACCAGAGCTAAACCACAGCCATTTTTTTTGAAGAGCAATCTCTGCAATGAATCAACAGATTTCTGCATGCTTGCCTAAAACTATTTTTGTATTCTAATAGCCTTTCATTCATGCATCTGCCAGTCTGCACTATGTATTCTTTCCCACAAATCTGTCGCGACGAATACACCAAGCCTTCGGTGCATTATACAAAGGGGCTTTGTGCTTTATCATGCACCCCTGCCTTGCTTCCGTCGGATTAACGTTCAGACGTCTGCAAAGGTCTTCCAGTTTGTTAGAGGCAGTAAACATCACATTTGCTGGAGCTTTACAACCAATTCTCATTGGGTTATAAAAAACATTATGAATACATGGTATTGCCACTACCGTCCTCCTTTCGTTCCTTTGCTTTGCCACGGCTTGCTGCTCAGGCCTACCCCACCTCAGTTGTTGTTTTAAATGCTTGGCTACAGATTCTAGAAGGTGCGAGGGGTATCCCGCCCGGCAAAACTGATCAGTCTGGCGAAAAAATCTCACTTCAATTTTGTGTTCCATTTTCCTTAACAAAGTGGTGCGAACGCAGCATGTGCATTCTCATTAGGTTTAATGCGCTTTTCTGCAGCACACTTGCACGAACTGCAGCGCCGCTTTTTATCCTATCTCATTTGAGCCAATCTTCACCTCTCAGTTCTTATCCACGACGCATCCACCTGTGTGACAGAATAGCACAATGTACGGCTGAATGCCTTGAAAACATTTTTGTTCCTGCATAAAATAAAAAAAAACACGAAAAGCACACACGCTTAGACAATACCGGGGTGCGAAGAACGGGACGGAACATTTCTTACCAAGCCAACGCTCAGAAGAGGTTCTTAGTACTAAAAGTCCACATTCACTTTGAAATCCAAGAATTCTTGAACGATTTTCATGTTCATTTGTCAAAGGAAACTGCTTCATTGCGTAAACTGACACCTGCATACAAACAAGAGCTAGCTCTATCCCCTAGCTATCTCATGTCACCCCTGTGAGGGCACTCACTTTACTGCTATATCAATTTCTTTTTATTTTCACGTTTCAAGATAGAAATATAAGGAAAAAAAGGAAGCAAAAAAGAGTGGAAAGAATAAAGGTTACAGAAGTATGCCCTGGTCTGGTTTGCTTCCTTGCAAAGATAACGAGATGAAATTGTTTTTAATTTTGTAATATTTGTACGCGTTTGATTTTTTGCGTTACTGTTTTACGTACTCCACCCATCATGTAATAGCTCACTTTTGAGGCGCTTAAGGTATGCAGATATGTATAAATGGAATTATCAACTGCAACAAACAATTTCGAAAGAGTGTTTTTCATCTGTTAGTGGTATCTTTGCGTATGGAGACTTGCGACACCCGTACTGAGAGCAAAAGTGAGTTGGACCTGCTGACGTACGCTGTACAACCGCACATGGCGTGTATCTGAACTCCATTCTGACTTTCTCTTTTCCTCTTTTCAAATTTCAAGTCAGCGCGCATTCTCAACGGTCCGCATGTATTGAAGTAACCACGGCTTTTCCTTTTTTATTATCTATATAAACCTAACATAAAATGCTTTTTTTACATTCTCTTTTCTTAAATTCACGGCTTTATTTTTGTCGACGTGCGCTCTTGAGACTCAAGTACAGTCTTCGTCAAAAGTATAAAGCCCAAGTGGTGTGCTTCCAAACCTTGTATCGAGGCTCTTAAGCACATTTCACAGTCCTAAGCTTGGGACGGTTGAGCACTCAAGTTCTTCCCGCCTTCGTGAGGGTCCCTGAGTATGCAAGAGGAGCCCCGCTGCAAAGCTCAGAAGCAGGCCCTTTGATCTGTATACTTTTGACAAAGACTGTACCTTAGGCGAACCATGCGTAAAGCGAAGCGCCGCCTCTAAAATTCAACCATGCCTGCCGCCTCACACAGGATCTTTCTACTTTTTGAAGAAGTGCAGAATCACACTGCAGCGCCTAGGGCACAAATAAATTGCATCCTATATCAGAATATACTGAACACTGCGGTAATGCGAGAAAAAGATGTAAGTGCTTCTCCATCGTTCCAGATAGTGGTCTACGCAGCGTATTTTTTCTTCAATATCCGTATCTTCTAAGTACGCTGTGGCTGTTTTCCTTTTCCTTTCTTTCCTAGCAGCGTCGCAGATGTTTCCGGACAGGAATCCTTAGTTCAGCTGTATAGTCCAATGACGTTCCAAACAGAGAATTCTCCCATCTGCACTGAATTCGAGGGGCAAAATTTGGCGACATGAAAATTTTTTAGCACTTTCAGAAATTGTTAAGAATCCGCCTTTTTCATTTTCCTGTGCTGCCACCTCGCGTACAACGTTGGAAGCTCACTGGTAGGGTACTGCGCGCCCAACCCGGCCGGAATGAGTGCCGCTGCGGAGCACGTTTTGTTGGAATCAGTCAACGATGGCGTGTCCTGGGCAGCACCTGGTACCTGGAGGATTTCTAGGGTTGACTGATGGCTTGGTGCGAAGTCCGAGGCAGGCTGTATTGCCCACCGAAAAGCAAATTCTTCAGTATCTCCGATCATCCGGCATGCGATGCGAACACCAGCTAGCAAGGGCCGCCGCTTCAGAGATGAAGGCTACATTCGGAACATAATGTTCAATGAAATATCCCCGATCAGTGAGGTGGCGTTTTCCGCTGTATATGCCTGCCATTCATGAAAGGTGGATACTACATCGTGCACGCCGTAGTACAGAAAACGACTGGGGACAACAGTTTTCACAAGCAATCGTTGTGCTCAAGTGCTGCAGAATAGCTACACGAGCTATAAAAGCACAAGCGTACTCGCAACAAAGCAGCTCTGCTAAAATTTCACTGTATTTTCCCACAACACACCGCTGCATAGGTTAAACAAGCATGCGCGTCCATAAAGACGAGCGCGAGAGGCGCACATTAATCCATTCCGGCGATACCGCGCAGAGCTATTCATCATGGATATGATTCGAACACACGCATATCGTACCTTCTTCTTCTTCTGCCTCTTAATACATGGCACATACCCACACGGGTGGATTGGCCAGGGTGTAGTGGCTTAAACAAGGAAATTTCCATAGGAGATTACAACAAAATTTTAGCACCATGCGTGAATGCTCTCGTAGCTTCTTTTTCGTTGCCCGCTCCATCGCGCGTTGAAAACGGCTCACAGCACTTGCCCATTGGGCCTTCTTGCTTGAGAAAGCAAAAAGCGTCGGAACGAAGTCTGGGTGCCATGGTGACATTCGAGGCCTTCCTGCCCATGAATAAAACACTTCGTGATAGACTGCACACGCATTTAAACACAGTACCTCGTCCGTACCTATCACAAAGTGATTCCCGCACAGTCTTGACGTGCTCGACGGTGCCCAAGGGCGGCACGATCGCCGAGCAGGCGAACTGCTTTTATCCACGCTTCGCGTCGAAGGCTGTACCGGGAAGCGCTCGGAAAGCGAAAAAATCCCGAGTTTACTTCCCTTTACATATTGGGCATTGCTGCCGTATGCAACACATTTCGTAGGTATCGCCAAATGCGTCGCGCTGAACGCCCGACGGCTGCAGCAACGCACCCCGCGTAGGAAGCCGGTTTATTTACACTTTCACGACCGGTCTCGAGTGGAGCGAGCGACCCTTCCAATATGTTTCGCGACACCGCCGCCAGGGGATGGGCGCATGCGCAGCCGCGTCGTGAAAAAGGCGGATTCATATTGCCTTACTTGTTCCACAGTGAACGAATTATCAGGCTTATGCAGGGAAAAGGGGCCCGACATGGGAAATTTTGGGTCTAATTGAGGGAGTACATCATTATGGCGTAGAAAATCACTGCAATAGCTCCTTCTACCACGGAGACGAAGATGAATAGAAATAGCGAGAAATTAAAGAAGGCTGCTTGAAAGAGTGTGCGCGCACTACAAACCTTTCCCAGATGATCCGAAAAGTGTGTCGGAAATGCACCTCGCAATTGCACTGAAGGAGATTGCGATGATATATTAAAAAAATTTGTCAGGATTGCTGAAGCCCTCACCTCAAAAACTGCTCAGACGAAGTTGCCGCATTTACAGCAAGCTGACAGAATGTGACTAGCGCATCCCATTTCCTAGCGCATCACGTTTGAGGCTGTGCACCATCGTTTAATTATAGCGCATTACCCTTGTCGCAATGGTGGTGACGAACGGTGTAGCATGTGAAAGGCAAAGCAGGGCATCCGGCAAAACCAGTTGCCGTTTTTTTCTGTACTTGTAGCTCTGCTAGCCAACTGTTGTGCTGTCGTACTTGCAATTCCATGGAACATAATTTTAAATGCAACATTGCGTTTTCACGTCCTGCTGCTGTCCCGTAGCTCGACTAGCGCAGCACATCAGCAGCAAATTTCTCTAATTCCTACTGCGATCCGATACCATTTATATCAGTCGACGGACTCGCCTCAATATGCTTCCAACTGGTGCAATAATGCGGTACCATTTCATAGTAAATTTCCCAGGTTTACATGATGCGATGCGATGCGCCAGTTGTCGCATTCATGTAAACACGGCTAGGCGCGAGCTCGCAGACCAAAAAGAGAGACATCAGGCTCGTTTCCCGTCGTTGCTCTGTTCCTTTCAGCGTCCTCTCATTGGCTAAGGCTGCCTCAAAATAGGCGCATTACCGGTAGGCTGACGACCGAATGCAGTGGCCAACTGGCCACATCTGTATGCGACACACAGTCGTTGCCTGCCTGCCTCGACGAAGTAGGAGACGGACTCCATGAAGGAAGGGAGGATAAGAAATAGGCAAAACGGGTTTTGATTATGCCGTGCGAGCGCTTGCAAGATCATCGGCGACCAGGCGAAGCACTCTGAGAGGGGAAGAAGTTAGGCTGCTCGAAAGGCGTGGGCGGGGGATAAGGAAAACCAATCACCTGAACGCGGCCATAGTCCAAACACGCGACGAAGAAGCCCCGTTTGTATGGAGGGAAGGCGCTTTGTGTGCGAGATGAGTTTCAGGAGCAGGAAGAGGAAGAGTTATGGGGGCCTGTATGTGCTTGGGGACACGTATGCACGTTTTTTTTTGTTTCGAGTAAGTGTGCCTAGGGAGGCCGTGTGCGGACACATCAAGCGACTACCAGTCTTGAATCAGAGAGAAGCTGCTGCAAATAATCGTTGTTTTTCCATCAGCGACTTTGAAAAGAAAAAGGCAACAAAAATAAGGCAAAGAAGAAGGCAGTAATATATATATTACGTTATATATGTTGCAAATTCTGGCCTCATTTCGACTCTTTGAGCACGCGCTTTCAGAAATGCAGATAGACACATACGCTCCTACACACGTAGAGACACACACGAAAATAAATTCGGCGCCGAAACCTAACACTTCTAACGTGTGGGAATGCGAAAGCACGTGCGTATGAGACTGAACGCTGTATGACGAACGGTTGCATCACAATTTTGATCCGATAGTTCGAGAAGGCATACAGTTGAAGGCGCATATGCAGTCGGTCCTCATCCCTGTGGCAAGCTAGCCTCAAACTTGACTAGCACATATAAGCTATATTCAGCGATAACTCAAATGACACCTCCCGAAACAGTGTAAGACAAACGGTTGCGTCACGATCTTGGTAAAAATGTCGGGAACACTGCCACCACACGGAGGTCAGCCAGTAGCGAGTATATATAGACTAACGACATCACAATCGGATCAGCGAATCACAAACTGACAATGCAAGACGCAAGAGCCTGCACAAATTTCCGCTAACCGCTGTCTCATCTTGAAGAAGCCGCATAATAAAAGCTGACAGAGACCCCTTGCGTATCGCTATAATCTTGTAAGAAAACAATTTAAAGGCTGATCACGAAGACACTGTGATGTTGCAGGTAGTTCGGGGTTTTCTCATACAAGTGGGCATTATCTTAAGTGTACTCTCATGATCAAAAGAAGGCAATCAATTCTCTCAACGTGGTGAAATGTTCAAATAAATGCGTACAACTCGGCCTTGAAGCTTGTTGAACAGTGACCTTGAATAACACATCATCTTGAGTTGGTAGTTCATCACAAAGGAAAACAGCACAAACTACACAAGGACACAGAAAGGGCCGGTGTCTCGTCTTTTATTTCTGCTGCCTTGTGAAGTTTGCACTGTTTTCCTTTGCGCTGAACAATGACAATGAGATTTTATACTGAAAGGTCACCGACGTCACTGCTGAAGTGCAACTGACGGCAGTTGCACTTCATGGGCCCTTGAGCTCCGCCTTAACAGTATGACTTGATAGCGTAATGGGTTAATTCCCACATATGCAGAAGGTAATTCTCTACTTTGCATTCATAGGTCTCTGGGAGTCTTGATAACCATCCTGACACAGTGGTGCAGCGGTTAAAAGATGCTGCACTGGCCTGCAATGGGAGATGCACGCAGTGGTGGAGCATGTGCGAGCCAGGTTGCTCTTCGCCAGGAACCTCTCAAGACCAATCGTTAATTGCTCGCCACCCGGTAAAGAGGATGAAATGACGTCAGAAGCTCACATGACCTAGGTGAGCCGCCTAAGTTGCTTCTGTGATTATTTTTAGTGCAAAAGCACTACTTCACGGGGTCAAATCAAAGGAAGAATCTTGTGGCGTACCTGACATTGAGGGCGCACAAATAAAGTAAATACTGACGTGACCGGGTTTAGAACCCGTGGTGGCATGAACTAATCAGGCGCTGATCAGGCGCGAACAGATAAGGCGCGTGTCCTGTGTTTTCTTCCTTGTGTCCCCGTCTTCCGCGCTGTTATTTTAAAAATGTATCACCAACTCACCCACCCAGCTATCGTGCTAAATAAGGTCCACAAAACAGGCACATACCTGAGCCCTGAGTGATCTACGTAGATTTAAACACAATCACCTAAAACAGTCAATAGTCAACTCCTGCTTTTAGCATGTTGTGTCCAAATCCGAGTCCTGGAGGAATTTTAAATAAAGGCGTGAAGTGCCTTTCTACGCGACAGTTTTCCGCGTGGGTAGACCATGTCTTGAAAAGAACTCTCAGGGACTCCTGCATTCTTGAGGGAAACGAGGAACACGCACCTATCCGCGTTGTGCACTGGACAGCACATAAAGTAATGCTCTATATCACCACACAGAACACATGTGGAACACAGCGTAGACGATGGCGTAGCCGCTGTCACCGCAGCCGATCATGCCTCGTGTTAAACTGCAACATACACTCATGCTGTGCATTGTTTCCATGTGCAGCGGGAAGAGATCAGACCGACAGAACCTCGATGAAAGCTTGACCTGAGCCTAATACAGTCGCCAGACGTGCCGGCGACCCACCAAAGCAAACCGTGAGCCAACCATATTTTCGCAACTCTCCTCGGTTTTACTACGTTAAAATCATACCACTTTTTTCTTGGATTTTGCGCTCGCGAGCAATGACACCGACACTCACGACGACGCCGGCTTTTCTGTGAAGTGGAATCCTTAGTGCTATCACGAAAAAAAAATGTATTTTTCTCCTCCTAATATAGAACTGGGTTAGAGGGCGCCCCTTAGTAGACTGCTGCATATTTAATTAGACCTGGTGCATTTTATAAACTTGCAGTGCAACCTAATCCAATAGGTCCAATTCTAATCCGCCTGAAATCAAGTGCAGCTGTCGTGACCGGATATTGAATTTGCAAACTCATGTTCGGCCACAATGCGCCAGTATTGCGTACCCGCTTCAACAGGAAATGTTAATGTGCAATTTCATGGAGCCGTAGCGTTTCATTAAAAAGGCGACGATACGACAGTCTGCTAACAGTGAATTTTCACATAACTAACAAAAGGCTCTCTCCGTCTTTAATCTGCTGATGGTTACATGAACAAGAAAAAATAAGCACACATGATAAATGCCCAACCCAAGCATGCGCAAATCTTCCGACTACAGTGCATCCATGAACACTACCGGAGGAAATGGTATTTCAGCAGCTCGACGTCGTATTGACACTCTGACCAAATTAGGTCATATTTATAACATGATCTTACACTCTGTAATCGGTTTAATGTCCACTTAATTCTCTTTTACGAAGCAAACCACGTGACACAGTTCACTTTTGAAGCCTTCTCATATGCATTTTATGGGTTGATAATGTGATTTGTATCTATGCCGAATTTTAATCTTCCCTAATGTATAGAATGCCGTAAAGGGACAAAATACCCGCCTAAATATCTTTATTTTAAAATTTTCATCTTTCTTTAAAGTGCACAAAGACGTAGCTCAAAGAGCACATTTTTAACAAGACGTTCACGTTCCGCCTTCATGAAAGTAATAGAACTGCTTTACATAACAAATGTTCGTCCGGTACTCGAATACGCTTGCGCGGTATGGGACCCTCAAAGCTCTAATCTTATAGAAAAGCTTGAACGCGTGCAAAACTGCGCTGCAAGATATATTTCTGGTAAGTATACCTTCCGTAGCAGTATTACATTAGTTAACGAGAACCTTGGTCGGAAAACACTAGCACACCGCCTATTAACTTCAAAATTAGAACTTTTTTCCGAATTTATTCTGATCTCACAGCAACAAATAAAAACTTGTACATTTTCCCTCCATACTTCATCTCTAAACGATTTGATTACGAGATGAAAGTTCTTGAAGTGCGCTGTCGTACTAATGTCTACCGTAATTCATTTTTTCCGCATGCTTTCGCACACTGGAATAGGCTTCCCAAAAGCATTGGTGAACGTAAAACGTGTTCAGAGTTTCTGTCTTTATTGTCACGCAGTCTGCCGTAGATAAATATCATCCTGTTTGCTACATATCTTTTGGCTGGCATTGCTTTTCATGCGATAGTGTACCCTTTCCATTTCTGTGTTGTAATTTTGCACCGCGGTACACTGAGGACCGTTTGCCGTCGAGATGACTTGTCTATGATGACTTGTTACTTGCTTGTTTTACCAAGTGTACTTAATTTTTAAAGGTTTGGTTACATGTTCATTTTCCTGGAATTGCCTCCCCCCTGCAAAAATGCCCTTGTGGTGCAATAGGTACTTGTACTAATAAATAAATAAATGAAGACAAGCAACCGTAGTTAATGCTTGACCAAGCTGGAATCCTTCAACCTCAAGAAAGGTGCTGGCGCGTAGTAAGACATTAGTGAACCGCTTAATTCGCTCGTCCCTCTCTGTGCCATTTATGAACGTGTTGCATGCTTTCACACAGCATCACACGAACGCAGTGCTGTACGCCGAGTAGTTCGCATATTTTTTCTCTACCGACTACGGTGGCTGAGCGCGTGTGACATTTTGCCGCCAACAAAGGAATGAATCAATACTGAGCGCGAGGCCGCTTACTTCAACCTAGCTGTTCCGGCCGCCATAATCATACCGCGTTACTCCAGCAACACGGCAAAATAAAGAAGGCAGGCATGGGCTTACAAAAAAATATTTTTACCTTCTGCTCGAGACTAGCACACATTTCGGAATAGGAATGGGAAACACACCTAAACATATTGTTAGAGATGAGGGGTCCTTGAGTGAGCTGACTCTTTCAGCGCCGCAGGTCCCTTCTCCGAATGACGTTGTCGGACTTGGTTATGAAGGAAACTGTACAGGGAGTTTATTTTACATTATTTACAAGATATTGGAACCCATTGGAGGGTGATGGGGGAAGGTCGGAGGATCTGAGAAGATCTGAGGATGATCGAGGATTCTTTTCTCACGGCACTCGTCGTCCGGTTTAAAAAGGGTCCGGTCCCTAGGATTCCCCAGGTTCGGGGCGGTCTTCGCCAGGTTGGGCGTGGCCTAACTTGCGTTGTCGTACACACACACCACTTCACATAGGGACACGCCCCCGTCACATGCCTCGCCGGAGAAAGAGGGTGCCGCTGGACAATCGCCCCCCACCAGAGAGAGCGTTCTCTTCGCGTTTGAACGACAGTTCTCACGCTCAAGCCGGACACGTCTTCCGGGAAGTCCGAATGGGCGAGGCGCCGGCGAGCAGGCACAAAGGGGTGAGTCACCTCTACTCGGTTCTGGTGGTCGCTAACTGCCTCCGTGCCGCACGGTCGATCTTCCGGGAACAATGTTGTTTTCAAACGGCAGTGGAATCCTCCGTCTCCAATCCAATAAACCACGCGAGGACCGGCCGTGGGAACCAAGATGCCTATCGCCGTGCAGGGACCCCGGCTGCAGGTGTCCTGGCCGAATACGCAGCTGAATCAGACCACCGGCTGTCGCCAGAAACCTTACAGCTCCTCCGCGGCCCGAAAAATCTCGAATGTCCAGCGTTGACGACCGCTGGGCAGGAAGAGATGAGATGGCGTCCGTGTTGGTCCCCTGGATTGCAATATCATCGCCCCTAAGGCAGAACCCAAAGCACCACCAACAAAGGAAAGCGCAGGTGGGACGTTCCAAACAGCAAAGCACTGCCCCACCCGCAAGCGCTCGGACTTCGCCAAAGAATCACCAGGCTTCTTCCATTGACAACAATACACTTTTAAAAAATTGTGTTCAAATTTGGGTTAATGTTGTGCCGACTGAGCGCGAAACATCTCCTTTTGAAACTGCCACAGCCGGATTACTCGGAACAACGTAAAAAAAAACACTCACACAGGAGGAGATTCCTCTTAGTTCTCCCGCGTACATCAGTCTGCTCAAGCCATCAGCATTTCCGTGCAGTTTCCCCTTCTTATAACGCACCGAGAAATTGTACTGTTGGAGAGCCAGACTCCATCTGAGCAAGCGACCATTTTTGGGGGACATCTGTCGCAGACACGTTAAAGGACAATGGTCAGTCTCAAATACTAACTTTGCTCCGTACAGGTAACACGACAACTTCTGCGCTGCCCAAACTAAACACGCGCACTCTTTTTCGGAAGCGCTGTACGCTTCCTCTCTACTGGTCAGTTTGCGGCTGATGTACAGAACAGGTGTTCTTCATGGTCGTAGCCAACTTGGCTTAAGACAGCACCCAGCCCTCTATCACTGGCATCACACTGGACTATGAACTCTTTCCCATAGTCAGGGGTCCTGAGCAGGGGTCGGGACATGAGTGCTTCCTTCAGGCTTTTGAAGGCGTTTTCTTTTTGGTTATCCCAACTTACGTTAGTAGGTGCTCCCTTTAGCAAGGCGTCAGTTAAGGGACTAGCCCGCTGTGAGTAGTTAGGAATATATCGCTGGTAGTACCCAACTAATCACAAAAATGAGCGAATGGCCGTTTTCGTCCGTGGTTGCGGAAATGCTGCGATCGGGGCAATCTTTAACTCAGATGGGCTCCTAGTTCTCTGGCCTACAACGTGGCCCAAGTACGTCACCTGTGCGCAACCAAATCTACACTTTTCTGCCTTCAGTGTCAGTCCAGCCTGTCGTAATCTGGAAAACACGGTCTTTAGGTGTTCTAGATGCTCTTGCCAGGTTTCCGAAAAAATTGCCACATCGTCTAAATAAGGGAGTGCAAAGCACTGCATGTCCTTCAGTACGATGTCCATGAGTTTCGAGAAGCTGTAGAGGGCATTCCTGCGGCATACCTGCTCGCGCTTTCTGAGAGGGGAACTTGCCAATATCCCCGTACGAGATCGAGGGTGGAAATGAATTTCGCGCCGCTCACCCTTTCTATCCTTTCCTTTATGTTGGGAATCGGGTATAGCTGATCCCTTGTAATTGCAACAAGAATTAGCGGTGAGGTATAGTCACTTTCCACTGGCTCTACAACCACTAACTCCAACATGCGCTGAATTTCCGCGTCCATTATTTCTTTTTGCCGCGGTGATACCCTGTAGGGTTTCGACCGTACCGGCTCATCAGAGGTGAGCTCGATTTCGTGTGTCAGGAGGTGTGTCTTTCCCGGGCGACTGCTAAATAGGTCAGCGAATTCGCTCAACAACTGCTTTAGCGTGTCGGCCTGTGTCCCGCTTAGGAAATCTGCATTCACGGAGTGAGCCAGAATGTTTTCCACGTTGTCACTAGCGTCCACACCTCCCTTCCAACCCTGACTCTCGCTGTCCAGCTCTTCTGGTTCATTTAGAGCCAGATTGACGATCTCGCTGCGTTCCACGAACGGCTTCATCAGATTGCAATGATAGATTCTCACCTGCTTTCCCCTGCCTGGAACCCTTAGCGCGTAATTCGTCTCCGAAAGTTTTTGCAACACTTCTACTGGACCATCCCAGTGAACTTCCAGCTTGTTTTTTCTCGATGGCCGGAGGATCATCACGCGATCGCCCGCGGTGAAACCTCGAAGGCGAGCGTTTTTGTCATAATAGACCTTGGCGGCCTCCTGGGCAGCTTTCATATTTCGATTTACTAATTCCCTCGTGTTGTTAAGGCGGTCCAGTAGCTTAAGCACGTACTCAACCACTGTCTGGTTCTCTCCTATCCCTTCCCACATTTCTCTCAGCATTCGGAGGGGATAGCGGAGGGCTCTTCCGTACACGAGTTCTGCTGGCGTAAACCCCGTAGCTTCGTGGGGGACTGTTCGTAAAGCGAAAAGTGTGGCCGGCAGACAATCCTCCCAGTCTGCTTTATGCTCATAACAAAGAGCGCGTAGCACCCGCTTCAGCACCGAATGCCATTTCTCTACACTGTTGGACTGCGGATGATACACCGAGCTGTGCAACAGTTTTATTCCGCATCTTTCTAGGAATGTGGTCGTCAAGGCGCTTGTAAAGAGCGTCGCCTGATCGGCTTGGATTTCGGCCGGAAATCCTATTCTCGCGAACACTAACAAAAGGGCATCAACTATTTCTGTGGAGCTCAAGTCCTTCAAGGGAATTGCTTCGGGAAATTTTGTGGCGGGACATAGCATAGTAAGCAAGTACTTATAGCCTGATTTCGTTTTAGGCAAAGGGCCTACTGTGTCTACTACAAGCCGGCGGAAAGGTTCCGAGATCAATGAAACAATTTTCAGTGGAGCCTTCCATGTCTCTCCCGGCTTGCCCACGCGCTGGCACGCATCGCATGATTTTACGTAGCGTTCTGCATCTTTGGAACAACCTGGCCAATAATATTCCATTAATAGGCGCTCCTTTGTTTTATTGATTCCCAGATGTCCTGCCCAGCCATTTCCGTGGCAGAGACTCAGAATGTCCGCTCTGTATTTTTCGGGCACGACCAGCTGATGAAATGTTTTGCCTTTTCTGTCCTGGTAGTGTCGGTATAGTAAGCCTCCCTTCTCATGCATCGTTATGTTGCGTCTTGCGATGCCCTCTTTAGCTGTAAGGTGCAGTCTTTCCAAAGTGGGATCCTGCTTCTGTTCTTTTGTTAGGGACTCCCTGTTCACCTGCAGAAGGCGATCAAAACTACGCGATGTTGGAGATAAAACGGATCCTTCAGCGTTTTCTGATTCCTCTACCGACTTAGTGGTTGAAGTCCCTCGTCGCTCATTTGCTCGGTCAGCTGTCTGGCTTTCATTCCTCGTTGGTTCACTTCCCTCCTCATTTGATTGCAACGATATGCTGGCTGGTGCGTCTCTGGCTACCTGAGGTTCGGGAATCTGACTTAGTTGAGATGCGAGCTGACGAGTTTTCGATCTTGTCAAAGCTTGTATCACCCCGCTTCCGAGTTTCTGGCCTCTCTCGCGTAGCAATTGGTCTGATCGATTCGAGAAGAGGTAAGGATATTGAAGTGGCACGGCCTTCGAAACTGCGGCCTCAGTGATTAGCTCTCCAGACGGTCCACAAATTCTCACTCTAGCTATGGGAAGGCATACACTGTGTTTTTCTACTGCCTGTTTTATCCACGAGACTTCTCCCGTAAAATCGTCCTCTGACATGTAGGGCGGGTGGACAACGTCCATCGTCGCGGCGCTATCACGAAGCACCCTGCACGGTTTCCCGTTAACGTGCAGCTCGTGCAGGTATGGCTTAAGGAGCTCTAGATTCTCGGCGTTATCCTCGACGCACAGGAACACCAAACGTTGCTTTGTACACTTGGCTGCAAAGTGCCCCACACCATTGCAGTTGTAGCAACGAAATGGCCTACTAGCCTCAAACTCTTTTTTCGCGGCTTTGTCTGCTCCCTGTCTCTTCGCCTGTTCACGCTTTTCTGGCGCTACCTTCGTTGCCTCTGATTGCTCCGAACTTCTAGCACTTCGCGTCTTTCTGCTAGGACCTTTATCTCGCATCGCGTTTCGAGCGTGAGACGCACCCTCTTCAGTGCTCAACCTTCTGCGCGAAACGTACTCCTCTGCTTGCTCAGCGGCCCTTTCAACTGTGTCGACTTTTTCCCTGTCTTGAACCCACAGTTTCACCACTTGGGGAATGTTTCGGTAAAATTGCTCAAGGCAAAAACACTCAATGATTTTGTCTCGGCTTTCATAAAGCTCGGCACCTTTTAGCCACTCTAGCAGATTCGTCTTCAGTCCATACGCGAAATCCGGATAGCCCTCGCTATCGTTTTTCATTGCGTTGCTGAAGCGCTGTCGGAAAGCTTCGGCTGACAGCCGGTACCTTTTTAGCAGGCTGACTTTGATTTTTCGTAGTCAGCTGCGTCTTGTGTGCTAAGTCTCCCTATGACTTCAGCTACTTCACATGGCAAGAGTGTCAGAGGCCATGTACTGCGAGCAAAGTTCCCCCTTTCGCAAGTTCTCTCAAAGTTTCCCAGGTACAATCCTATGTCCCTTCCACTTTCATAGGGCTGCATGAATCTGTTCATTCTATATGATTGTACATCGCTTGCTCTTTCAGGCGACCCAGCTCTCGAACTGTCGCCTTTTTTTCGATTTTCGCTTTCAAGCTGCAATCGCTTTAGATTTCTTTCTTCTTTTTCAGCTTCCCACTTTTACCGTTCTTTCTCTTTTTCTCATTCCGCTTCCCTTTTTCTTTTTTCTTCCTGTACCAAATTCCACGTATCTACCAGCTGATCGTCATCTACGTGCTTTTGAATTGTCTTGCATATATCAAGCTTTGTAATTTTTCCCTGTACTTCTATTGACAGTTCCTCGCATAACAACAGCAAGTCTGACTTTGACAATTTCATAAGGTCCATGACAATGCCTTCTCCGCTTTGGCAATGCTATCTTCAAAACGTCGTGAGATCACTCTTTCTTGACATACACTTCCCAGTGATTCTAGATTATTTTCTCAAAATCTGAAGCCTGACGAATCCTATAGCAAAATGCCGAAACGCTTACCGGTTGAGAAATCACGATGTCGCACGGTCCATCCCAGCTGCTGCCAACCAGTTGTTAGAGATGAGGGGTCCTTGAGTGAGCTGACTCTTTCAGCGCCGCAGGTCCCTTCTCCGAATGACGTTGTCGGACTTGGTTATGAAGGAAACTGTACAGGGGGTTTATTTTACATTATTTACAAGATTTTGGAACCCATTGGAGGGTGATGAGGGAAGGTCGGAGGATCTGAGAAGATCTGAGGATGATCGAGGATTCTTTTCTCACGGCACTCGTCGTCCGGTTTAAAAAGGGTCCGGTCCCTAGGATTCCCCAGGTTCGAGGCGGTCTTCGCCAGGTTGGGCGTGGCCTAACTTGCGTTGTCGTACACACACACACACACCACTTCACATAGGGACACGCCCCCGTCATATGCCTCGCCGGAGAAAGAGGGTGCCGCTGGACAATCGCCCCCCACCAGAGAGAGCGTTGTCTTCGCGTCCGAACGACATTTCTCACGCTCAAGCCGGACACGTCTTCCGGGAAATCAGAATGGGCGAGGCGCCGGCGAGCAGGCACAGTTGAAGGGGTGAGTCACCCCTGCTCGGTTCTGGCGGTCGCTAACTGCCTCCGTGCCGCACGGTCGATCTTCCGGGAACAATGTTGTTTTCAAACGGCAGTGGAATCCTCCGTCTCGAATCCAATAAACCACGCGAGGACCGGCTGTGGGAACCAAGATGCCTATCGCCGTGCAGGGACCCCGGCTGCAGGGGTCCTGGCCGAATACGCAGCTGAATCAGACCACCGGCTGTCGCCAGAAACCTTACAATATTTAGGCATAGTATGGACATCTTATCGACGGGATTTTCAACGAATTAAGTTGACAGTGTCAAACAAAAGTGGACTTTACTACGGGAAACCATGGTCATGCGTGCACTCAGTAAGACACTAATCCTTATTGCGCGGCTGTGTCAGAAATTCGGCAAGAAGGCAGAGGAAGGTGGCGAAAAAATTTTAAGGTTGATAACGATTCTCATAAATGCGAAATTTGAGCGCACCTCTGTCAGTGCCTCGGTCTCTGTAGGCTCATTGTTTCACTTTGCTGGATCGTCTGCACGTCTGGCAACGATATTAGCTCGATGCTAGTATAAGCTGATAAGACGACGATGTGCACTGCACAGCGCGCGAAAATTTGTATTTTAGTCCGAAAGCATATTAGTTGATGAAGACGACGTTGAGCACTGCACAGCGCGCCAGAATGGGCATATTAGTCCGATGGAAAAATTAGTTCATGAAGACGACGATGTGCAATGCTCTGCTCTGAAGTGTGTTGCAGTTTAACACGAGTCGTGAAAGGCTGTGGTGATCTCCTAATGTTCTCGTGCAGCGGCCAGAAAAGCTCCTCTGTTCGCGGAGCATCAGGGTCGAGTCCCAATTATGGTTTGGCTCGGTTACACCGACGGCGGCGACGCGGTTAAACCAGAGAACGGCAGCTTAAAACTGATCGCTCAAAAGGAAACTCAATTTATAGCTGCGCGCTCATGCGAGCATGTATAATTTCACAGCTGCACTGCACGTAAAGTCGAGGCGTGCATGCTGCCCTGGTACGGAATAAAAAATCCCGGCGAAAGAAATCTAGGAATCTGGAAAAGAAAACTCAAGAGCACTCTTGCATTTATTCAGTAAAGAGTAAACATTTTTAAAGAAAGAATAACCGAAGAAGACATTCCGTGGCTAGACAATGCTAACCGCAGCGCCATGTGGCTTCAGCTGCGCCCGTTCCCCTATAGGGGTGTTTCTTGGTGCATGCAAATCAGCTGAGTTAGAAATTTAAATCCTTCAGTCGAGACCTTTGTGGATTTTTTTTTGGCTTCTGTAGCCCGCGAGAAAATTCCCTTTCTCGCCTACTCCCTTTTAATTCAATTCTTTCTGCTCATCTAGAAGCGTCGCTCTGGTCCCTTTCGCTGTTGTATCCGTTGCTGTTTTAATCGTCACTGTGTTTTAATATCTTGGAAAAGTGTGTGGTTTTGATTTCATGCCAGCATCATCAAAAACCCCATTTGTTTTACGCTAGCTCTGATATGTAGAAAGTGAAATGTCATTTCTTAACGGCAGCTGAAAAATAACAAGAACTTCCAGGCGCAAAATCTGCCAACACAATCAATTCCGACACGGTCCCACAGTGAGAACGAGATAGCCCGCGTGATAGATGGCTAAAATTAAAACTAAAAACTCCGAGAGCAATGCAGTCTACTGCACTGCAGAAATGCAAAAGCATTTGCGTTTTGAAGTCAGCAAGATTTTTTGTTATTGTTGTTCCGGGACACTTACCACGTGACCCTTTAATGACGTCAGCAACTTTTTTTGCAAGTCATGGTTGGTTAACATCAGTACACATTCCCAATACACTCTACACTTAAACACGCCACAATGCGCTCACTTCGCGCCCCTGTAACACGCTTGAACCAACGGCCGCTCATGGCGTATGCACCAAGGGTGGGGGTTTATGCTGCGCAGGACCTGCCGCCTCAATGGTAGCCGGTTCTTTAGGCATGCGTATGTATCTTGCAATTTTGATGTGTAGGTGGTGTGTAATGTAAGAAGTATTGAGAAGGAGCGCACGCATTGCGGAAGAATAAGTGTGCATGCACAAAGGGTTTTGTAGCTCAGCGAGGTTGATTCCCATGCAATGAAGAAAAAAAATCGCGGCTGATGCGTTGCCTGCCCGCCTGGCACGCAGGGGGCCTGGATTCGAACCCCAATGCCACGAATTTGTTTTTCGCATGAGATCACATGAGATGTACCACTTCCTGTGGGCACATTTTGCGGACAACTTCCGGTGACGGATATTCCTTCGCTTGAGGCATATAATCCTTTCGTATTAATACTATTCAACAATGCCCAGCGAAAAATGTGGGGACCTAAACTTTAAATATCATTGCTAGTGGTGGTTTCCATGGCGTCTGTATATATTGTTGTTCTTCAGATGCTGTTACGGGCATTTTTGATTGCTAAAGATATAAAATTGCACAAAAAAGCTGCAAATTCAAACAACGCAATTTAAAATAGCTTTCATTTATATTCATTTCCAGCAATAACAACGAAGCTGCGAGAAACTCTAAATGTTACTAATACCTAGATGCAGTGCCCGTCTGTTAAAACCCTGCAACAGATCTTTGAGAGTTAGGAATAAAACAACTGCTGAGATATGTAAACATCAAGAATTAAACGTAGGCAGTAACTGCAGCTTCGCCTTAGAGCTTCCCAGTGGGCTACCACGCATTCCGCAGTGACATTCGTCGCTCCTATTTGTACAGCTTGAGGTTCCTGGTTTTACACAGTGAAGTGTCAGTGCCGTAACCGTCCAATAGGATATGCTATGTCTAGCTGGTTCACATAAGTGCCTAGTATTTAGGCTGTTCATCAAGTTTTCAAGTCTTGCATATAAAAGTTACGATGACCATAGAGGAAATAAAGTGTCCTACGTTTTCTTGCTATTGCTTTCCACTGGAATAGTACTGTTCCGTTCCTTAATATAGGCAAAGGACAACTCAAGTTGTGCTCAGTATGGGGTATCGGCGAATCATCGGTGCCATGTACTCGGCTTGTGGCCTGACGTAAAGCCTTAGAGCCGTTATCACTGCAAAATAATACACCTCGCTCTCGCTCTGTGTCCCCGCCTATGCTCGTCGCAATACTGTGAGTTTGTTCGTGATAAATTCATATCCTTAGAATGATTCTTCAGCAACTTATGACGATGGTAGAGTTTCTTGGACCGGATGCTTCTCGTCTCTACTGGGAACAGCTGGAAGCTACGCCATCAGGGAAATGAAGCGCATCCGCACCATTTCTTTCGTTAATCTTCTTAGAAATGTGGTAGGGAGTGTGCTTGCTCGTCACTTTTTACTTATTAATTCTGCCCTGTGGTAGTAATTTCCCTTTAGAGTCAATTTTAGCCCACCCGGGCCACTTCTAACCTTCCAAAGCATGGCTGAAGTGTAAAAATCATAATGGCTAAGCAAAAGTGTTAAAAGACCTGGTTAAGGGAGGCGAGTCAACAAGCCATCGTTCAAGTCCATTCATTTGCCGGTCGAGTAAGACACGGTTAGCGAACGTTCGAGCTGAACTTGGCAGCTCACTTTAGCATTGCTGCTTTCTAAGTTCTTTATTTGCGCAGAACGAAATCAGAGGGATAGACCCAACGGGGACTAATTATCAAAGTCAGTAACGAGCAAATGGTGCCTATTAGTACACCGTCTGTATTCAGAGTAGCCTTTGTTGGAGGAAGGCTTTCCGGGCCCACTGAGAAAATTAGAAACTTCGATCGATGCACACGATTAATCTGAAAACTTATAGAAGCTGCAAAAGAAGGAGTGGAAGCTTATTTTTTGTAATCTGAGGGTAAGCAAGGAGGAACACACTTTAATATCAAGTCTGCCGGAATTTCAGAAAAATGCGTCATCTTTGATCTTGTATTTTTTTTTCTTTCTTCCTTGTAATGTTGGTTTTTGCGGGGTAGTTCAAACATTCATCTTATTTTTGCAGGCCCGGCGTAATGAATTGCGTATGTCCAGCGTTGCACAGAAAAGAATGAGGCTCATTACGGAGACAAACATTGTGGTCAGCTATTTTTCTTGCTAGTTTCCCGCGAAGTTCAAAGCAAGGAGAACAAAGCATTTTTCTGTTGGCGTACATAGGCGTCCAAACACAGCGCATTTCGTGAAGAAGAAAAAGTAAATTTCGGGTGGCCTTATCGTTGAGTCCGGCTACATGGCCCAACAAAAAGCCTCCTCTCAAGGACGAGGTTGGACTACAGGGTCAATGAGCCTCTTGTACGCATTCCTTGCAACTGCATTTGCCTTTGAACAGAACATCACACTTTAATGACACAAGGGCTCGCTAACTTTGGAGGAGAGAAAACAAAGGTTGCACAGCGAGACACAGACATAGTGTAGTCTGTTGCAAAGTTAACGCATCCCTATGTCATTACGAATGACCAACAAAAGCCCTTGAAAACATTGCTGAGCACTTAAGTGGCACAGAAACGATGGAGTAAAACTCAAACCGCCCTAAGTATTTGCGTGCAGCCCAAGATGCCTGGCGTCGTGCTGCAAGCAAATGTCGCACTAGACTTGGTCGTGGAACCTGTGACGGGTTTTGTCGCAACTTATTGTGACACCGTCTGCGCTCTGAGGTGGCACTGGGTTCTCAGGGCTCTGGTTCTGCGAAAGCTAAAAAAGTAGCAAAAATCGCACTAAATATTTCATGTCACGGCTTCCCATAGCTTTCAACCAGTGGTGCAGTGCACAGTCAAAAGTATATTTCGGCAACCCGGAGTTCTTAAACGGGCACTGAAAATCCAGCCGACGAGTGCTGTCGCATTTTCCTCCATCGAATCCCGACTAGTGCTGAGCACTACTCGCACAATGCTATAGCTAATAATAATATCTTCCATTAATTACTACATGTGCAGCTATTTAATTCATGAGCGTACCCCTCACTGAGACTGCCACACCGGTGGATATTCGCTCCGGGATCCTTTTTGGCCGTGTGAAATGATATCCGGCTGGCGATACCGGCGACTGCTCATTAGATGCGTTCACTTTTAACCTTCGCTTCATCGCAATAGGGAGTGCCGTCTCGCATAGGTAGCGCCTGCGGCGAAGAAAGTTCTGCGACCGCGCCATAATTTATCGGAGCAAGAAAAGCCTTTAGCGAGAAGCCGCGGCATTTCAGAATATAAAAATGTTATGTAAAAATGTAAAAACTAAAGCGATGAGAGCATGCGCGCATTGCTCTTGCCAGCTCCATGGAACAAGAAAAAGTCAGCGAAGAAGGGCCGGGGCATTTGACGGAAGCAGCGAGCGGCCCTGACTCTATGGACAGATGAATGAGTCCTGCAGGGCAGGGTGATCGTAAGTGTGGATAAAAGCAAAAAGCCATGGATATAGAGCAAGATGAAAAAGGAGGGTAACTTTGAGTAGCTAGGCAGCAAGTTGGAACACAGGCAAGAGAAAAAAAAAGTATCATCAAGAAGAGATGCCTGTGGACCGTACAATCACAAGGAGAGTACAGAAGTGCATAGAAGTGTTGCAAGCCGGGAGACGTTAGATAAGTAACTGAAAGAGCTCGTGCATTTGAGGATTTAAGGCAGCACTCTACAAACAACCTCCAAGGAACAGCCCTTCTAGCCGCATTCGATGTTCACGCGGGCATTCCGCCAAGAACTGGGCAACAGACAAGTTGGGAGACGGAGGCGGAGAGCTCACGCCACACCGTTAGCGGGCGGGTTTCTCGATCGATAAAACGACGGGCGGAAAAGAACGGCATCGTTCTGAAAGTCAAAGCTAACTGTAACGGAGAAACTAAGCCGAATCTATGCCTGGCATAGCCAAAATAAATGTATCTTCTAGAGGAATGCAGTTTACGCAGTTTAGACGGACACTGAAAACATTGGAGCTTCAAGCTTGAATGAATTAATGATAGTAATCTGAGAGCCAATAAATGCTCCTAGGTTCTAAGAAAGTACAGAAAACACTTATGTTAGTCCATGACCAGTGTTTTGTTTTTCATAACTGTTTTTATTGTGAGCACACATACAAACGTGGGACCCGGCGATGAGGTTCAGTCGCTTCGGCCTTCGGCTACTCATCCAAGTGTCGCGGGTCCGATCCCGACTAGATTGTCGTACTTATCTGGGCAAGAAATACAAAAACACCTGTGGGCTGTGCGTTGTCAGAGCACGTTAAAAAAGCGCTGGTTGTCGAAATTTATCTCAAGCCTTCGACTATGGTGTCCCTCACCGCCCATGTGTCTCTTGGGGAAGTATATACCGTATAATTCACCAGTTTTTTCACATAGACGGAGAACGGAGTGTAATTTAGGATTTCGCATGGCACTTCCAGAAATTTTTCATTTTTAAATCCTCTCCGATTCAACCACAACGTATCAAAATAAGAAGTCGAATAAAGTGGAGCATTTCTACTCTCCTGAAGAATTTCTTATTAGGTTCTGCTGTGTCGCAAAATCAGAATTCCCAATGAAATTGTTGACAGTTTATCCCTCTCCCTGAAAGTACCATCACCGTGTCAAAGGCTGGCAGCAACACAGCCCGATTCGTCTTTTTGTCCTAGCCTCCTTTGATCTTCAGCTCAAACCGCCCTTACCTTCAGAAAAGGCCCACTTCTGCCAAATAACAAGGTATACTGGAGGGATCAGATATATGTATATATAGCATATGGATAATTGCTTCACATTTTATACGCACTTAGGCTGAGCGCTGTAAGGACAAGAAAGACCTTTTCAGGATCGTCTGTGTGGTCACGCAAAATCTTAAACGGCGCGCTTTATGGTAAAATCACAAAGACATCCATGTATAAAATACATATGGTCATTGAAAAGACCTCAAAAATGTGACTTTTCTTACAACCAGAAATTAATAAGAAATGGTTTGCTGCAATTTTCAAAATGCGATAGTAGCGCTCGTATTTCACCCTTTTCACGAGAAAAATTTTTATCTGTGTGGTTTATCACCATAGAAAATTTCAACACAAGTAGTCCTTTCTAACGAGAAGGGTGCATGCTCTTAAGAGAATGTACCATTTCGCATGAGCAACAAACAAATTTAAGCATGTAATTTGTACAAGTTCATCAACTTTTTCCTGCATTGTTTCACCAAAAAACTGTGTTATTCGTCACCCACATCTTGCGCCCAAGCTATCTTGCCTTTCTATGCATTTAACACATGCTTACAAATGGTTCGCTAGCCGAATTCGGCACTTTTGTCTCTCTCTTTCCAGCTCCTACTTTTTCTTTTGTCCGGTCTTTATTTTGCTGTGAAAGTGCCTCGTTATTGCAGTTACACAACTTCGCGGCAGAGCAACTTTTCCGTGCTAGCAGCACAAGAATCTTAACGACTGCTTGTCAAGCATGTGTGTCCAATGTGCTCTCATTAGCGTTTCCGCGAAATGGATGCCTTTAAGTTATTTGCGTGGTGGCGGTTTTTTGCAGAGACTCGAGGCGCAAATAAACCTGATAATGAACAAGCACTTTATTTTCATGAGCGCTTAGAGCACTCCCGCCACGATGTAGTACCTTTGATACTGCGTAGTTGCGCCAAATAATCATACTCTACAGTTGCTAGTGCTGCACACAAGAGGTGAGACGCCTACGCGCTCAACATCCCGGTCAGCAGCACAATTTAGGGCCATCTAGTTTTTGTCAAACCTGCCGCTGCCTTCCAATGAAGGTTTTAAGCCCTGCAATGTCAGAACGGTTGCGCGTTTTCAAGTATGGATTCTACAATTTATATATTTGAGATGTTCATTTAAGCTGCAAACAGATAGCTCTATGAGTAGTGGTAAATATTGGTGCACATTCCTGCGGTGTTTCTGACCACCAACCTGTTGAATGGGTTAAATAAAAAAAAAACTTGCTAAATACACATGAGGTGCTGTCAGTCGAGATACATCTGAAATCACAGTCCTTCAGAATAATAGCTCGAATGCAGGAAAAAAAATTGTCAGAAGAGGGCCTTCAGCAGGCTCATTTATTATAAATTAGCTGTGATATTTTTCCAGACCCTATCGTTTCATTTTTCTTATATAATCAGGCAGTGCAACCTCCATCTCAATCTTATATTTTCTTTCCCAAATCCTTTTAACAAATACCTAATTTAAGTTTCTTCCAGGAAATAGCCCTCGGCGGGCCATCATCTTTAGAGTTGACCAGACCAAACGCGCCTTGACAGAGGAGCTCTTTCCCGTCGTGCAGCGGGCCACTTTCGTTTCATTTCAAAGTGGTGCAAACACTGTCGAACAAATTACTAAGAGCGCAACAGCACGCCTTGGGAGAAATTCGCGCGGCACTAACCACCACTACTGCCATGCCATCTCTCGGCGAGTGGCCGAAACGTGCACACACGGCTCGACACTCCCGCTCGATTCAAAGCAGCGCCGTTCCGGCGCCGGTTCCTATTCTTCCACCAAGCTCTGTGAGTCATCTGCTTTTTTTCAGCATCACGCTTTGACGTGAACCAGTTCAAAGTGAAGCGAGCAACGAACGATTCCCAGTTCCGCATTGAAAAATAAAAAAAAACGAGAGAATGGACAAAGTCACGCCTCGTGATGTGCAGTGCGTGCGAGCGCGTACGCTGCTCAGTTAGAAATTACCTCAGGTCTGACACCGTGAGACCACCAAAAATAGTTCATGTTTACAGGTGTTCGTTGCAGTTCTTGTTTGCATGCATGAACGGTTTTGCCTTCCACTGTAATGCAATCCGCCGTAAGGCTTCAAAAAGCTTCGGTTGCTTACAGTTTTGTTCGAAGGTGCGGTGAGCTAGAGCGACAGTTGCTGCTTCGTCAGCACATGAAGGGGCCATGACATGAAGAATTTTTGAGTTTGCTCTGTTTACTGTACTAGTGAGGAGAACAAGTTGCCTCAGAATATGGCTACTCCTCAAAGCGGATTCTTCTTCAGTGCCTTGACAATAAAATTTGCTTGAGCAGCGTTAAAGGTACACTGACGACTAATTGAAGTTGGTTTGTGTCTATAGACTACGCAACTTTTTTTAATCTACAAAACTGCGCTGCTGAAAAACCTTGTCACACCAACTTGCCCAAGCTTCTACAGTATCAGCAAAAAAAGCGACATATTCAGGAAAACTTTGAGCAGATTAGCACAAGATGTGGGTGTGTGTGTGCGTGTGCGTGTTTCTTCCTCCCGTCTTGTGTTAACCTGCGTAAGGTTTTTCTGAATATGTCGCTACACAAACTGGCCCAAAGTTCTGCTCTACCAAAAAAGCGCAATACAGGTGTCGCCATCACCGGTAAATTATATGAAAAACGCCCGAGGAAAGTGGGAGATAACAGGTGGACAGTTAAAGTATTTAAATGCTCATACAGAATGAGCTTTGACTCACAGTGGTGGAGAAAGACAAGGAAACAAACCAGTTATTATACAGAAAATAAAGACGGGCAAATAAAAAGCTTTTAACGACAGGTAAAAAACGTACAGTTTAAGAACTGGATCTATTGTGTGAAACAGAAGCAGACTGTAGAACTGTGCAGAATTTAGAAAAGACAAATCAGGAAAGAATTGTTCTGTGATAAATTAAATGGCAGCGTCCTGTTCTCTGAACCTTGATCAGGTTGTCAGAAAAATGAAGCTACAAAACGAAATTTAACCAAGAGATGACATAAGAGGTAGCGAACGGTAAATCTATAAAAACAATTGAATATCTTATACTAGAATGTCCCGGCTTCCATGCGCATGTCGATGCAGGCACAGCCATCCTCCTTGTTGATCATGATGATGAAAAGGTTTTATTTGAACTCAAATTGGTAGTCCGTTTGCTTATTACTTGAACCCATTGGACCTTGCAGCCGCTCTTCCCTTTCGGCTTGCCGCTGCTGAATTTAGGGTCTGACCTGAACAGCATTTCCTCGCACCGCTTATGAACGTGTTATCTATAAACTACAGGGCCTCAAGGAGAGCGACTGAGAATAATGAAAACTTCATTCGCCTTCATGCCGAAGAGCTTAAAAATAACAATGCCCATGTGAATGAGCCTGCGCAAGAAGTAAGCAGATAGTGATTGGATGATTGGTGGCTCAAAACCGAACCGTCACGTGAGGTTGCAAATTAGGAATAAAAACTGTATTTCAAAAGGCGAATTTATCTGTAATATCATTAGGCTGGACGGTTTGCTTCCAGAAATATAGTTAAAAATAAAATCCGAGCAAGATGGCAACTGCCGCCACCATATTTCATCTATCTATCTATTTCCAAGTAAAAACTGCGTGCCCCCACACCAAATTTCTGGCGCGGATCCCAGAGAGAGTGCAACACCGTCATTCACTTCATAACGTCTGCAAGCAGTCTCTTCCGCTGCGGACGTCACGCGTTTCTATCCGCTGGTGGGAAAAGATTTTGAATTCAATTTTCCCTGCCATAAATGTGCCTTTAGAAAAAGACAGATAATTAATTTGTACTGATTCCAATAATTTTATGCCGTTGTTCTCTGTGCGTAATATATTTGCGCCTGAAATTATCTCTCTTTAAATTCTTCCTTTCTATGCTCGTGGCAAGTGTGCGAGATGCGCCCTTCACATGAATGAAAATTTTTTCGTATCCTGTGTATTTGGGAAAGAGGGTAACCAAAAAACAAATAAATAAACAAATAAAAATAAATTCTCGCCGTGCATTTCTATACTTGCGAAAGATCTCGTGAAATTAACAAGATGCCTTGCAGAGAAAGAGGAGCAAGACGAAAGCACTTCTTTGGCAGTCTTAATTTTGACGCTTAGTATGTCGATGGCAAGCCGTGCCACGTCTCACTGTAGGTCCTCGTTGGGTCCCGTCAAGCAGCTGGGCCAAGTAGGGACAGGGGGGTCCACGTAATGGGTGGAGACGAGAGCGACGGGGCAAGAGGAGAGGCAGTAGTGGGAAGAGCAGCAATGTGGGGCTGCTGCATGAGCTTGTACAAGTGTGGCCTAGCGGACGTAAGGAGTAATTTGAATTGCATGTTGCAAATGAAACTCAGGAGTGTTTAAACAAGTCATTTGATGAACTTTTTGTGACTTTTAATATTACGTTCGCGCCTTGCTGAGCAGTGGTGCGGTGACGAATTTTATCATTTTGAGAATCCAGGTGCTGATAACTAGGTACAACAAGTGAAGGGATGACGCGTTGTAGAATACCATAACGTCATGGCATAATGGTGTTGCGAATAATGAATCAAAGCATGAGTCGCTAATTCTGCGATGCGAACGTTTGAGAGTCTTGGACAGATAGTAGCGCTTGGTGCGAAGTGGTAGACTCGAATATGGCAACGAAATTAGTAAAAAGTGACTTCAGCTTAAGCTGAAAGCCTGAAACTGCATATTTTTAACCCACTGCCGCAGAAATATTTGGCTCATTATCTTTGCGGAGTGAAAGTGCAGAAGAAGAGAAACTAAGAAACTGAGCAACCACTAGAGCACGCTTCACCATCGCAATTATACCACAAGTGGAATAGTCTGCGGGCCCCGCTCGTTTAGTTACATGTACTTTTGCGTGAAACCGACGCCTAAATGGAGTCTCAGCAGTAAGCACGCATGAGGGCCCGGAATGCATGCAGTTAAACCGAGTAGAACGTTCGAAAGCATTTGAGGCAACACCGCCTCAAAAAAAGGCCTCCGCCGCAAAAGGCTGCGCAAGGCCTTCGCCGCTCGGGCTCCGTTGAAGTTCAAAGGCTGAAGCTTCACACAAACCAGGGATTTATTTTACATTCTCTGCACTGTTGCCATAATATAATAATAATAGGTGTTTAGGGAAAAGGAAATGGCGCAGTATCTGTCTCATATATCGTTGGACACCTGAACCGCGCCGTAAGGGAAGGGATAAGAGAGGGAGTGAAAGAAGAAAGGAAGAATTAGGTACCGTAGTGGAGGGCTCCGGAATAATTTCGACCACCTGGGGATCTTTAACGTGCACTGACATCGCACAGCACACGGGCGCCTTTACGTTTTTCCTCCATAAAAACGCAGCCGCCGCGGTCGGGTTCGAACCCGGGAACTCCGGATCAGTAGTCGAGCGCCCTACCAACTGAGCCACCGCGGCGGGTCAAAGTGTCCGACTGTTTAATTCTAGGTGCAATCAGGAAGGGCACTCTTTCCACTCCTGCCTTCTTCTTTTCTTTCATTTGCAATTTCCTTCAATTGCTGGCAAAAAGTATTATTTACAAATATAGGTACACACTGGACTGCCTTCTACTAAATGGCCATGGGCCAAATTCGCCGCCGCCACTCTTCGCCATGCATGCATGCCACGGGAAAGAGAAGAGGATAGTCGTTAGTGCGCAGGTGCCACGCGCAGCATTCGGAACGTGTCACCCGAAAGAGACGCAGCAGCAGCGCTGTTGGCTCTGACAGCGGACTGACTGAGCGAGAGTGCCAGCTTCTGAGACTGCAGAAGTAGTTCCTGGCAGCTCACACCCGGCTTTCTGCCCCAGAGGGACTACAGTGCCCAAGACCACCGCCGGGTTCAGCAACGTAGCGACCGCTGACGAGGTGCCCAGCGCCTCCCACAACGACTCTACTACTATCTCGGCTGGCTCCGACCTCGAGGCCTTCTGGGGAGGCTGGATAGTCGCACCTCGGCTGTGGCGCCCTGAATCCCTTCGCCACAGCCTCCGAGAGGTGGTCCTGTTGTCCGAGAGGGGGCGCATGCCACAGTCCGCATCACTGGACGGAGCCCATGGAGATGTGAGAGTGGTTGCGACAATGAGGACGCGGGGGCAACGGCGAACGCTGCAAGACGACCAGGTATGAAACAAATGACGCCATAGCCGCAGACAGTCTGCTTCAGTCGTCTACGCTGACCGTGTATTAGCAATTGAGGTAGCTACAGCGGCGTTGCGAACGCGCTGAAACGTGCACCTTTGGAGTACAGATAACACTGCAGGAGGGTGTAGCGTTTCGCGCTTTTGTAATTTATGCTCAAGCGGAGCATATAGCATAAAGTACGAGACGAAATGAAGTGGCATGGACCGCACGGTCTTGTAGGCGGCTCTTTTTTGCGCATTTGCTTCTCTACTGGTTTCGCCATTTGAATACTCATTTCTGAGCTGCAGTGAAATTCGTGCCCTTTAAAGTGGCGATATTCTATTCGCCTAATGCAGGCAATGTTTCACGGCGAAATGAACGTGTTACGAGCTGGAGGATATGTACCTCGCGGCGAGTAGCGTCCGAACTAGAAATGGATTCCGTACCATCATGCGGGAGGTATTCAGACGCGCCACTGACAAGAACTTCTCAGCTTAACGTTCACTGAAATTTCATTATTGTTACACGAAAATCCTGGCGCATGACGAAGTATCTATTGAATTATTGCTTCTTTATCGTGCGAGCCATACCGGGCAGTCGCAATTCCGCCGGAAGAGAGCGATAGGGATTAAACTGTAGAGTAGGGCTGAAGACGCCTGCAACCCTACCCTTCGCGTCGACATAAAATTCGGAAGTTCATTTGGTCAGGCTCGTCTGGGCAAAAACAGCTACCGTGTGTGAAAACTTGAAGACCTGCAGCACGCCTGGGAGCTGTGGTTTTTGGGAGCTTGCTATGCGGCTGCCGAACAGACTGATTTCTTTCTTCATCGTAACTGCCGGAATGGCTCAAAGATTTGCTCCTGCTGCCCTCGTTTGAACACGCTTTTGATCTGAGTTAGATATATTAACCGGATGGCATTATAACTTCCGCCCTGGGCTGTGTAAACAATTACTGTAGCCATTGGTGTGGTCCTAATTCTGTAGGCCAAATGGGTAGCGCTAACCTATTTGACATCCCATTGGTTAGGGGCGACTGAAAACGCAAGTAGTGGTGTTGGCCTAGTAGGCCGACCGCTGCTGTTAATAAAAATTATTAGGGATCATCAGCGTTTCTAGAATTTTATCAGTTGCTCAAAACGGTGAGGTGCAAATAATCACTGCATAATAACATGAACAAACTATCATTGCCTTGTTGATTTAATGTGTGTTGTACCAAAAGCTTTTGCTTTTATAAGTGCCCCACACCCAAAACAATGACGCCCATTGTTTTGCAGGTAGGAAGCATTGTAACGTACTAATAATAATAATAATTGTTTTTTGGGGAAAGGAAATGGCGCAGTATCTGTCTCATATATCGTTGGGCACCTGAACTGCGCCGAAAGGGAAGGGATAAAGGAGGGAGTGAAAGAAGAAAGAGAGAAATAGGTGCCGTAGTGGAGGGCTCCGGAATAATTTCGACCACCTGGGGATCTTTAACGTGCACCGACATCGCACAGCACACGGGCGCCTTAGCGTTTTTCCTCCATAAAAACGCAGCCGCCGCGGTCGGGATCGAACGTAACGTACTACGCCAAAGCTAGATTTAGGTTTCCAGTGACCCAGGGAGCCAGTTACGAGCGGTTCCTTTCCTAGAAATCAAGAGAGTCTAAACCTTCGGCTAGTTTTGAGAAAAAGAAAAGGCACATAACTCCCTCAAGTTGTACATGGAGTCCAAGTACTCATAGCGCTATTGAGGTAAACATTATGCTGTAGGAAGAAAGGAGGGAATAGCGCATGGGCCTGTGGACTGGCACGAAGCGGGCCGCTTAATCTGCCAAGTGCAGATAGAAGAGTTGGAAGAATCTAGAGGTGAGAGAAAGCCAATTACAATCGCCGCTTGCACATGCACTGAGACGACGACGATGGCTGTGGCAAAAGCGCCATGGGTTCGACGTTACGAAGGCATTTGACAACGTATCACACGCCTCTGTTTTGAAAAAAAAATCTCGCTGAGAGGATGGTAGGGACTCGCAACCAAAATTATATCGCGGACTTCCTACAGAACCACACCGCAGAACTCCACATTTCATAACTCAGCAGTGACAACATCACATTTGGCACCAGAGGAACCCCACAAGGCGATGTCTTCTCCCATTTCCTATTTAAGGTCACCATGAGGAGTCTTCCCCCCTTTTGAACGCCATAGCTCACATAAAACACCCACTATACCCCGTAGTTATCACCCTCTGGACCAATACTGACTCAGATGGGGAGATATAGAGCTCCGCCTAGAGAGCCATTGACACCATCCGCACCTTCGTGCATGCGAACGGATTCACGCGCTCCCAAAAATAAAACCGGAACCGCTTGTCAAACCCGACCGCGGCGGCTCCGTTTTCATGGAGGAAAACCGCTAAGGCACCCGTGTGCTATGCGATGTCAGAGCACGTTAAAGATCCCCAGGTGGTCGAAATTATTCCGGAGCCCTCCACTACGGCACCTCTTTTTCCTTTCTTCTCTCACTCCCTCCTTTATCCCTTCCCTTACAGCTCTCGACTACTGATCCGGAGTTCCCGGTTTCGAACCCGACCGCGGCGGCAGCGTTTTTATGGAGGAAAAACGCTAAGGCGCCCGTGTGCTGTGCGCTGTCAGTGCACGTTAAAGAACTCCAGGCGATCGAAATAATTCCGAAGCCCTCCACTACGGCGCCTATTACTTCCTTTCTTCTTTCACTCCCTCCTTTATACCTTTCCTTACGGTGCGGTTCACGTGTCCAACGATATATGAGACAGATACTGCGCCATTTTCTTTCCCCCAAAAAACCACTTATTATTATTATTATTACGGCGCGGTTCAGATGTCCAACGATATATGAGACAGATTCTGCGCCATTTCCTTTCCCCCAAAAAACCAATTGGATATTAAAAAAACCGCTTGTCATCCGTGAGAGGAAAGTGCGCTGACCCGCCCCTGAAGCAGGCGACCTCATCACGCTCCTCATCGACACAAACACACACACACCGTACCTTGCTGAGTGTGGGCCTCCGTGTGGGCCTCCGCCCCACACTCACCAATTAATCGGCCTTATGCTCCGGAATAATTTCGACCACCTGGGGATCTTTAACGTGTACTGACAACACTAAGGCGCCCGTGTGCTGTGCAATGTCAGTGCATGTTAAAGATCCACAGGTGTCGAAATTATTCCGGAGCCCTCCACTACGGTAACCCTTTCTTCCTTCTTTCTTTCACTCCCTCCTTTACCCCTTCCCTTACGGCGCGGTTCAGGTGTCCAACGATATATGAGAGAGATACTGCGCCATTTCCTTTCCTCAAAAACCAATAATAATAATCCGCTGCATCTCCACACGCCGTAGAGGCATGAACGTCGACGACCTCGGCCGTCTAACAGGAGCCATTTATCATCACCAGGATAGAATACTGCTACACTTCACATCACATTACTCTAATCATATTCGCCGAAAAGATCATAAGTGTGCAAGGCTGACCCACCGCGGTTGCTCAGTGGTTAGGGCGCTCGACTACTGATCCGGAGTTCCCGGGTTCGAACCCGACCGCGGCGGCTGCATTTTTATGGAGGAAAAACGCTAAAGCGCCCGTGTGCTGTACGATGTCAGGGCACGTTAAAGATCCCCAGGTTGTCGAAATTCTTCCGGAGCCTTCCACAACGGCACCACTTTCTTCCTTTCTTCTTTCACTTTGAGTGCAAAGGTATTGGTCTCGTAGTTGTTCTGCCAATTGAGAAGTATCTCCATCGAAGCTGTGGATAGCCCGTTGGAGATGCTTTTGCGTCTCTGCACGAGTCTGTGTTGGGTCGATTAGGGCGCGAAAAAGACGCCACGTACTTCGGTTTGACATTTGCCTAGCTGCCGTGTTACAGCGATCTACCCAGTTTTGGTGATACTGCAGAAAGAACGCAAAGCGCCCAATGGAGATGAATCTCCGGTTAGGGACCTGGAAGAGTGCACAGTGATCCAGAGCCGTAAACTTATCCTCGGGTAAACGAACGACGATGTGCGCTAATCTTGCGCCATCCCTTAGCGGGTCGCCGTAGAAGAGCCCATCTTAGGCTTCCGTCGTACCCTCATCCTCCGCCTTCTTCCTAACGCTATCTTTGCTATCGCAGAAATTTAATCCTACAGTGCGCTTTGCGCTCCTTCTCTTTTGTCTTTCGCTGTGATGCTGGTTAGCTCTGTAGGTTGCGCCGAGGGCGAAGGCGAGGGAGGCGGCTCAATCCACCAACCGACACTTCAGAACTGCGCTCTAAAACAAAAGACCTTTGCATGCATACTGAGCTCCCAGGCTAACATTTCTTAAAGCAAAGCATACAGGCACCATCTCAACCTTCAATACATAGGCGCGTGGCATTAAGGCGTGCGCCCATGTAACGGTGCCACTTTTACCCAGCGTCTTCTGCTCAATGGTTCTAGTGTGCGTCAGAGAGGCGACACAAGTCGTCGTGTAACGATTCTACGTTATGAAATTGGCTAACGACCCTTTCTAACATACACGCTTCCATATTGCTGCTACTTTTTGAGCTTAACATGAACACATGCCCCTGGGCCCCAGGCGCCCTGCTATTTTCATTCACCCGTCCATTGGTGTGAAAAAAAAAACTTCAGGTGTGATTTTTTTTCACCAAGCCATGAAAAACAGAGGATAAATTCAACATTTTGCTTTACCTGCCCTCGCATGCAAGCACGTCTCCTTGATTGCCTAAAATTACCAGATCATACGCGACTAATCGAAAGACAATTACTCTCGAGCATTGAACTGCCCTGCCTATCAGGTAATCACATAGGTTACACTCTAATAAAGCAAATAGTTTTCTGGCCTTTTCAAGAAAGACTGGCGAATGCTATTCAAAAACCTGCATTTCTTGCATCGTTTTTTTTAAATATCGCTCTATCAGCTGCCAGACACAGCTCATGCTGCAAGGTTATTCATCGGAATTCCCAACTTCCATGGAAAATAACAGTTTATCTCACGTACTGCTCCTGCAAAAACCAATAACTCTATTAGTGTATGCTTTATATTGGCTAATTATGCTCACTTAATGCTCTCAGTTTGTTGAGCATTGTAAATAATTTATTAATATAAGTTATTCGATCGTATTAAAATACAACTCTCAGAATCCTACATTTTCCAATACACGGGGTTGCAGGAAGAACTGCTTAATATTTTCCACTTTTCAATAATCTTTCGCTTACTGGAGAATACTCGGTAAGCCACCCCCGTACCTAAACTTAGCAACGCTCGAAAATTTTCAGTCGCTGCAATTTTTCTAGTCTCGTTTTTCGCATCTCATAGCCCACGCGTAGCTAAGGCGTGTGAATAGATATTAACCGAAATATACGGCTCTTCTGTTTTACGTAACGCAGTTAACGTTCCCTTTTGCTTTTCACGAACGCAGGGTACCTGTGACGTTCGAGTTATTGCTCGTCTGGTGACTTGGAGCTTGACCTCATGGATCAAGATTTTGATACTCACAAAAATTATTGCCATTGCCCCTGCGACGCTCGTCTTCTTGGCGGTGGCCCAGTAGATGCAATTCAATCGCACCAAATTTTGGCACGCAAGCTCACGCCGTCACAAAGTAGCCAAATTGGATTTTCCACAAAGCCACAGCTGTCCGAGTACAGCGTGCAAGAAGTACCATGCTCACATCGAAACTTCCACCAATCGGTCTCAAAGCTCCTGAAGAATTTCCTCTCAGTGTCTGAATGACGTCTGGAAGCAGCTTCACCGTGCACACACAGAGGACATGATGTACAACCATTCTCTCTTCTATGTCGCCGAGAAGGCTCCCGAATATGTCAGAGTTATTCATACTGCAGCAAGCATGACATGGAGCGTCCGACAAAGAGTACCCTCTTTGACTACTTTATGGATTCAGTATACTGACAACAACCTAAAGAACCTGAAAACCTGTCTTCGAACGCCACCTCTCATGCTCTATGATAACCATCAGATACTTTTTCGAGACATTGCATGACTTCTCCGAAAATTGGAACCGCCGCTTGTGGTTCCAGGTGACCTTAGATCTGGCACCTTACAGAGGCGTTACGGGAGTTCCTCTGCCGGAGATTGGAAGGAGCGCCACATTTAGTGACTGGGATCCTTTAATGCATATTATCACAAACCAACGGAGAGGAGCTGCGCCTGTGGACCACAGCGAGAAATACGTTCCAAGTGTGCCGGGCCTTATAAGCTTTTCCGAGCCGCAAGCCGAGGACACCGCTGATATCCAGGAGATGATTTGGCTGACACTGGAAATGTTGGGGAAAACAATGACCGCACCGCAACAGAAGACACCAGTCTGCCATTTTACTGAATCAGCGACCTCCTGCACTCTTACAGGCCATGGCACCCCGGTTCTCACAGAGTATTTCCCCTTGGAACGCCTCTTTTCTGCTAACAATGAGGTTCAAACCGAGAATCCTAGGCAGCTGTGCGTGGTTGGTTACCATATGGGACGTAGGACTGCGATGCTGGCGGCAGAGATCCATAGCCTGGGGCTTCCTGTGGTTTCCCAGCTCGGCTGGACGGCTGACCAAAAAAGTGACCGGGGCACACTTCGTATCCTAGCCCTGCCCCGGTCGGCACACAACCGCCGCTGCCTTGTTCAAGTTGGAAGAAGCATAGGCGTGGCTTGGTCGAGCCTGTTTCCGGAAAATCAAATCGCCGCAGCACGCGCTCGGAATTTTCAGGACATCCTAGGTAATGCCGTGATACACCAAAGAAGGGCCTTAATCTATCTAATCGCAAGAAAGCGCATGGCCCAGTGGAACACTGAAAGTTACCTTAAAGGCGTGTTTCCACAGCCCAGTACCGAAGAAAGCTTTTTCATGGGCTGGAAGAACTTACTGCTTCAGTGCTGGCGGCAGCAGCATGACCTGATAAACCGCAAACCCACGCCTGCTCTGGTCCACACATGGAGTGTTCACGACGCATTCATAGCATCCGAGGAATACTCTATTTTGCCCCTGTATAGTTTTATCCAGCCGTCTGAATTCAGTTACGACGACACACCGAGGCTTGTGACAGACGAAACTCCAAGGGGGCCTCTTTATGAGCCCTTTCACCACCAGCGACATACCAGCCGTGATATCTATGTCAGCGACTGCAACCAAGCTGGCACCGCGAAATCGCTTCCGGAGTGGTCCCAAACCATAGGTTGAAGAGCTACCAATGCTCTACCAATGCTCTTTCCAGAGAGCAAAGCCTTGCGGATGACAGGCTCTTCTTTGTAGCCGAGTGCTTCGAACTGGCCCCAAGAGAGAACTGCATCCACGAGCAATGGAGATTTCAGCCGTGTTCCAACGTGCCCGCTGAAGCGTTTATTAGTTACAAAGTGGCCCATTCCTGATTCTCAGCATTAGTGTGTTGATCAACAGCTGTTTTTTTACTTGTTTCCTTCTTTGGCGATAGCCGCTTGGGAACATATTTGTATGATTTACTGAATGCGGGCGCGCCTCTATTATCCTTAGTGTGCGAACTCTGGGTAATGTAGCGGCTTAATGTACTGGCTTGAATCTATAAGAATTTGCACACCTCTCACTGCATCCTCAGCAGAGGTGCGACTGAAAGTGCGCAGAAACGAAGGCCTGCAATAGTAGTCCGCCCCCAGGAGCCCGGTCGCCCGCGTAACGCGATTTTGTTTGACGTTTTCAGCAGCTTTAACGTCCCACAAGCGTCTCTTTGTGGTACTTGTGGTTATACGGTCAGAATTTGAACGACCTGAGAGTGCCTGGTATTTTCGCGGTGTGCATTTCAGGTGCTGCGTTATGTGAAATGAAGTGTGCGTATCGAACTGTCGGTTCACATATTTGCCCCTGTATCTTACTCTCAGTGTTTGTATCCTTATTCTACAGTTTTTCTTTTTCTTCCTTTCTTTATTTTATTTTTTTGTTTATTCATTTCAATTCTTTCAATGAAACAGCACTTACAACTTCAAGCGAGACTTATGAAATGAGCATCTCTGAAGGATGGACAATATATATGCAAAAGAGCGCAATAAACTGGGACAAACAGGACAATAACTTATAGCGCTGAATAGGTGTCTGTAAACCACGCATTTGTGCCGACCACTCTTGATCGTCGTCTTAGTTCCTGTTTATTGCGCGGTTCTGAATATCTGTCAGGACCACTCAGGAAACATTGTCACTATTGCGTGCTCATAAACAGCACTGGAGACCGCTGGCACTGGCGCGGCTTGAAGACCGCCTCGCCCTGGTCAAGCGGGCACAGTTAACACCGATAGCTATTTTAGAGTCTCAAGTTCAAACTGCTGCTGTAGAAGAAAAAAAATCGGTCCTGCTATATATCTCCGTAAATGACCCGATGCTGGTCACTGTAAATTTCGAATAAGTCGGGTGAAGTAGAGCAACGATCACTTCAACGCATGCGCGAACCTCTTATGTCGCACATGTAAAAGCGATACATAATCTGCTTAAGGATGGAACGTTTTTCTGTCCGGGTAAACGGATAATAAATCTATAATTACACCCCAAAGGCGTGCCACAAGGTACAGTTTTAGCACCTTTCCGTAAAGAAGCTGCCCCTCGGGTAATTCAGCTAATTCCCACGCCAATGGCATGAGTACCATATTAAATACCGGAGCGAGTGACCGTTTACTGAAGACGTTGCCGGAGCACCTGTGGGTCGGCCCTTGGTACAGGGCTCAGGAGGTGTGCACTGGTCAGCTTAAACTCCCACAGCTCCAGAGCCGCATTATGCGGCTTTAGGTGGTAAGGTTTTGGGGACATGCCCATGTTATGTGTGTTACGGTTGGGGTGTTGCCGCACTATGGACTCTTCGTTAAGTGTTGGGTGTAGGCGATGTAAATAGTGTTGGCTGGGGTAGGTGTTTGTTTGAAACTGACGATGTCACTATTTGGTCTACTCATAATCAACTTCGGACACATAATTTCCATCTGCAAGATGCTTTAAATACTCTAAATGAGTGTGTCCATGACGCAGGCCTGGAACTGTCACCACAAAAATCCAGTTGCAAATAGCAATTTTGCAAACAAGAATGGAAGAAAGCAATTTACAACTAAAAGAGTCATGCTAAAGATTAGAAATAAATCATTACAAGAGGTAGATCAGTTGAGTTTTTGACCTAGACATTCATCAATGTGACAAAGAAACGCAATGGCTCGAAAAGCTGCAGCGACTTCCTTGAGCTTGATCAAACGCTTTTCGTATAGGGGAGGAGAAGCCCGAACAGAGGGGGCAAGACGTCTTCTGCAATCGGTGCTTCAGCCTAGGATAATGTGCCAGGCCCAGTTCCAACGACTGACGAGGCGACAATGAGCGGATTTGGAAACAATAGATAGGAGCGCAGTGCGCACCATCACGGCCTTACGAAATCTTGCCACCATCCTGATTTTTCCAGGAATTTGCGCTGCTGGATACTGACAGAACCACCTGATCACCAAGGGGCAACAATAAATCTGATGCGAAAGTCCGTTACGCCCATAGCACCCTTGTACAATGCAGTGACCGTACAAATGCTTACCCTGGCTGACTCCCCCTCATAAGGGAATTCACTACTGTTACGACAAACAAAACCACTAAACTTCGTCGTAAACAGATGCCGAGAACTGTACTTCTGGTTTATGTATGCCCAGAAACCCGTATTGCATATACGGACGCGTCGATTTTAGAAAAAGGCAGTAGAACACAAGCAACTAGCCCGGCACTCAGGTAGCTGAACGTACATAACGAATACATGTCAGACCATCCGGACTAACTTGTGACGGAACTTGATGCTATCCGCGATGCTATGAAGGGCATTAGTAAAATTGTTTACAACAGAAGCCCATATCTATATAGATTTCGTAGCAGCCATCGAGCAATTGAAAAGAGCAGCAAAGATACTATGTGCATCTCAGAAGATCTAAGCACTCATAAAAAAAACAAAGATACGCATCCAGATACAGTGAACACAAGTGGATGATGAGAACGCTGAGCAGAGAAAAGTAGACAACCTTATACAACAAGTTCCAAACACTGATGCATCCCTTACAAGGCTTCGTTCTGACGCCTGCAACGGTCTCCTCATAATAGCATCCTCTTTATGAAAAATTACAC